>VWZO01010828.1:1915717-2050663 GCA_013396975.1 Bucco capensis
ATTCACCATCCCTGGAGATTTTTAAGCAAAGATTGGATGTGGCACTGAGTGCCATGATCTAGTAAATGGATTTGAGTTGATGGAGGGTTGGACTTGATGATCTCGGAGGTCCTTCCAGCCCGATCGATTCTGTGATTCTGTGATCTCACACACAGTTTAATGCACATGCAGCCTCACACACAAACTGCTGCATTCACACACTGTTCCCGGTTTGTTAGACAGAATCACAGAACATTCATGGCTGGAAATGACCTCTCAGATCACTGAGTCCAACAAAAAAACCCCACCAAAAACCTAAACAAAAACAAACCACACAAGCCCTGCCCTCACTAGAGCATGTCCTGGAGCACCACATCTACATGTTTCTTAAACACCTCCAGGGATGGTGACTCAAGCACCTCCCTGGGAAGGCTGTGCCAGTGCCTCACCACTCTTTCTCTAAAGAATTTCTTCCTCATAGCCAGTCTAACCCCACCCTGTCTCAACTTCAAACCATTCCCTCTGGTTCTGTCATTAGTTATTAAGGAGAAGAGGCCAACCCCCACCTCTCTACAAGCTCCTTTCAGGTAGTTGTAGAGGGCAATGAGGTCCCCCCTCAGCCTCCTCTTCTCCAAACTAAACATGCCCAGCTCCCTCAGCCTCTCCTCATATGACTTGTCCTCTAAACCCTTCACAAGCTTGGTAGCTCTCCTCTGGACATACACATGACTTTAGACCCAGTTTAATACACTGTGTAAAACAGGGTGCCCTGCTCAGCCCCTTCACAGCCCAGTTTAACAGGGACCCTACCTAGCCACAGCCCCTCCACAGCCCGCTCTAACGAGGGCCTGGTCCCGGTAGCTTACCGTTTCCCGGGAGTAGGTGGCAGTCACGTGGTCTGACACAGTCACGTGGTCCGGCGCGGTCACGTGACGTCCAACGGGGGCGTGGCCGCGGCGCGAAGGCCAGAGCGGAGGGCGGCGGGACAGGGACAGGGACCGGGGCTGAGCGGAGCTGTTGTTGCTTCCGCCACCGCTGCTACGGCCGCCGCGATGACGACGATGAACCCGGACCTGCGGCGGGAACGAGCCGCTGCCACGTTCCAGCCCGAGTTGCTTACCCACATCCTGGACGGCGGCGCTGAGCGCACCCGCCGCCGCAAGGAGATCGGTGAGGGAAGGCCCGGCCCGGTGCCCCCCGCCCCACTGAGGGGACGAGAGGGAGACAGCCCGGGGTGGGAGCTTGGAGGGGCTGGGAGGGAGGAGGGGGTTGTAGAGAGGCGAACAGAGGGGGTATGGGGAGGGGAGAGGCGAGGGAGAGCCAAGAGGAGAGCTCTGGGGAGAGTATGGAGTGACGGGACTGGGGGAGCCCCGGGCTGGGGTGAAGGAGGTGGTGGGGAGGGAGCCTGTGGAGGAGGGAGAGGCAGGCTGTAAAGGAAGAGCTTTTGGGGAGAGAAGAAAGCTGTGAGTAGAGGGTTTGCAGGCAGAGAGGGGTGTCTGAAGGAAGGATTCCTGTCTGACAAGTTAAAGAGGAGCAGGGTTATCTCACTGATCCTCCTCTTCTCCCCTTCCTAGAAAGGATTCCGGGTGGCCCTAGTAGAGCAGTGTCCTTTTACCTCTCTCTTTCCCTTTCCTCTAGAAGGTGAGAGGTGGCTTTCCTTGCACCCTTCTCTTGGGCCCTCTCCCCTCCTTTTTCCTTCCTGGTACACTCTTGCCCAACAGTACAAGCATGACCTATTTCTCACCCACCACTACCATGATGACAGAATCCCAGCATGGTGGGGGTTGGAAGGGACCTCTGGGGATCATCTAGTCCAACCTCCCTGCTAAAGGAGGGACACCCAAACCAAGTTGTCCAGGATCACATCCAGGTGGATTAGGAATTTCTCCAGAGGAGATTCCACAACTTCTCTGGGCAGCCTGGCCCAGTGCTCTGGCATTCATCCTCACAGGAAAAACATTTTTCCTCATGTTTAGGGTGATAAATAAGATTAATGCCATACCTCCATCCTTTCTCTTCCCAGCCTGCACTGGGGTGGGACTGTCAGAGGCTGGTGTTGTGTAACTTGTGTGGCAAAGGGGACTCAGAAAGTCAGTGGCCTCTGGGCACCTTGATTGCTGGTTGACATAGTTGGAATACAAGGATTTATATGATGGTCAAAGTCCATGAGGCAGTTTGATCTGGCAATAACCATGGTTCTTTCAGGCTTTGAGTTTGTGATTCAGTGCCTGGAGGTCTTACATCAGTGAATTAACCTACTGTCAAGTCCAGAGTGCTCCAAACTGAAAATGTGGCTTGTGTGTGGAATGGGAGAGTGCCAAGTTCCTGGAATCCCTCTCACCAAGAGCTTTGACTTCCTTCTGATTTCATTAACTTTTTAATTTTATTTTTAATTTTCTGCTATCTGTACCTTGAGGTACAGCAAGTGAAATGCTGAATTGTTTCTCTCACCCACTGTCGAGGTTTATGGACACTGAACTTGTTTTCCTCTTCTGCTCTGTCCCCAGAGGCCTTAGTTATTAATGACCCTGACTTCCAGCACGAGGATTTGAACTTCCTATCCCGTAGCCAACGCTATGAGCAAGCCATCAGGAAGAGCTCTCTGATGGTGATGAAGTTAAGAGAATATGGAATTGCAGATCCAGAAGAGATCTACTGGTTTAAAAGGTACCCAGCTGTAGAGTTTACTCCTTGTATGAACTTTGATTGTCACCAAGGACATTAGAGTTGTGCTTTTTATCTGTATTTGCTGTCCAAAGGAAGCTAAAGACCTGTACAAAAGCCCACTGAGGTCTTGGCCTCAGTGAATTGCAGTTGTAACTCTTGATTTCCTGAATGTTGTGGTTTCTTAGATTTTTTTTACTAGACACACACCATTAATCACACCCTTTTTGTTATATATGGTGCAGGAATGAAAAATACACTGAGATATTTTGAATCTGAATAGATCTGATGAGGTTACAGCTTCTAATGAAATCTCTTAAAGCTAATTACTTCCCTTTGCACTTAGACCTAGTAAAGTTGTGTTGCAGGCATGCTTGAAAATGTTCCAAGATAGTTAGAAACAGGGATCTCTGAGCTATCTGTCCTGTCTCCCTCCTTCAGGTTCCTGGTGGTTCCCTTTGACCTAGAGGCTTTTGGTTGTATCTGACCTTTTGTTTATCTGATAGTATTACCCTTGGATTAAGCTAATAAAAACAAAGCATTCTTCACATCTGAGTTTCATTCCTTCCAACTTGCAGCAAACTTAGTTCCTGACTGGTGTATTTCTCCTCTTACTTCTAGTAAATATGTTCTGATGTAATCAAACAGAAACTGCTTAACAGAGAGATTGCACAGCTCTTAAGAAATCTGGAGATAATATCATAGATGTGTTTTCTGGCACATTAAATGAACATTGCATGTTAAATAAAGCACTGGTAGAATCACAAGCCTCCTGTGGCAGGATTTGTAGGAAAGCTGTCATTGGCCTCAGGGCATGAATATGGGGGCTGGTTAGTTGAAATCTTCTTGTCATCCTGTGGTTTGTATTTCAAAGAAATTGGTCTACACTGACCTGTGGCATGGAAGTTTTCACCTAATTTCAAAGTCTCTTGAAAAGTGGCATGGGTGAACAGTGATAGCAAGAAGAAAGTTCAGTGACTGTGTTAGATTATTCAGGTACTGCATGGCAAAAGTTATTCATTAATTTTTCCTACACAAGGGTTATTAATTTTTCCTACACAAGGGTTATTAATTTTTCCTACACAAGGGTTATTGGAGATGATAGGGAAGTGTCTTGAATTCTTTTGATGGAGAAAAGTCTATCCAGTATACCAGCTGACAAATGTCAGTGAAGTTTGCAAAGTGAATGCTGGTTTTTGGTAGCATTACTGACAGTGTTTTATGAAAATAGGACTTCTCAAGTAGCCAGGTGATAGATTCTAGTTTGGTCTTTCCATAAACTTATTTGGGAGTCAGCAGTTCTTAACTTCAGGGGATGAAAGCTGAGTATTTCCTGTAGGTACCAAATAATACACCCATATCTTATGTGATTGGAGTAGTCAGGTGTGACTGGTCAGAATTCATGGTGCAAAATCAACTGAAACAATGAGGAAAGCTTACTTTTTTTTTTCCAGTCAATTCTAATTGCAGACATTCAGGATTTGAAAAGATAATTCCAGTTACTGGAGACTGACTGTATTTTCCAGTGTCTTCTGTAATAATGTAGAAGAATGAAGAGCAGTACATATACTTCATACCTACAAGGAAAGTGTATTTGCTCTAAGAACTCTATACTGCTAATATTCTAGATTTGAGTTCTTTACTGTAATTCCTGATGTTTGCTAGGGAGGATATTGGCTTCCTGCTTCTTAACAGATGGAAGAAACGAAAGGATTGTTTTTTCATCCTTTGATTTCATTTCCATTTGAACATCTGCCTCCACTTTCTTCCCTGTTGAGAGTCAAACATTTTTAAACTTAGTGAACTCCACCCAGCTTGCAAATTTGAGCTTATTTCTGTTTTGCATCCAAGCATGCTAATTGGTCCTAACTAGAAAGGATTTAATTTGTGCAAGAACTGAATGAATGAAATGGATGTGGTGTTGTGAGATGCCTTGAATGAAGTTTATGTAATAGACTGAAGTCCTTAATTCTGATGTCAAGTTGTATTTATTGTGATTGACCACCAGATTTTTTACCTGTGGAAGATTAAGATACTTTTCCAAGAATCCCTTACACCTTGTGGTTATCCCCAAGCAACAGGATTACAGTGTTTGGAGGCCAGCAGCCTTAAAGTGCCAATACTTAAGATTTCTTTTACAGTCTAACAGCAGCAAAATATAAGTCAGCATGAAAAATGGGAAGTTGTTCTTGTTCTGATGTGTAATGCTGAACAGCTCTTTGAAGAGAGCAATCTGGTCAGTTTTAATTCACCTTCAAGTTTAAATAACCTTCCTTGAGGAAAATGGGATTAAATGAAGAAGTGAAAAACATTTGGGAGAAACTGTGGTACAGAAGAAGAGAAGATCTGAGAGCTGCAAGCCATCAGATGATTCCTGTGTTCAAAGCATTGCATGAATATGCATTTTCCATGTGAGAATTTGTCCTTACTTCTCATTAAAAGTAAAGACCTGGAGTAGCTTTTAGCAAATCAAACCAGAAAAACTGTAGTAGGAGCCCTACTAGCCACTGCTAAAGTAATTTGGAGTGGGTGACTCTGTCTTGGTTTCTATCATAAAACTAGGGAAGGAGTTTAGTACCACAGCATTTGTTAACTCTGAAGCCTAGTAAGCACAGGCCAGATGTACCTCCGAGAGTATCACTAAGGTGACCCTCCATGCTCTCCTTTCAGAGAGTTACTTACCTCAAGAACCACACAAAGCTAGTAAAGTTTTCAGGTAAATGACCCTCTTCTATGACCCAGTTCTGCAGCCTGACAATATCTTTGCAATTGTTCATTTAGCTTTGGAGTCTCTGAAAACATGGCCTTGGCTTCTGTTGGACTCTGCTCACTGACAGATAAGCTCTCAAACTTGTCTGTCAAACACAGACTGCTTTTTATTATGTGGGTGGTGGTGGTGGATGTGGTGAAATCTGGAAGGATCTGTATTGCCAAAGTAGCATATTACCCCACATCCTTCTCCCTAAGTGGATGTGGAGCTGCAGCCCTTCTCTTGGCTCTCTGATTGTTGTAGCAAGTCTGACTTCAGACCAATAAAGTGTTTGTTGGCCATTCATCTTGTGGCTACTGTTAGATGCAGCCACATTCACTCTTGATGCAGCAAAGTACTTGAACAGTTACACAGTGCAGCCTGTGGAGAACAAGCTGTTTAGGGAGTGGGGAATGCCAGGTGGGAATATGGAAATTGGGAGGGGAAGGAGTGAGAGTTCAGAGAAAGAAAAGAAGGGAAGAAAACCTGTTCTTCCCTTCACAGCTAGTATCTCTGCTGTTTGCCCTGTGTCATGAGGAAAACAGGATTCTCTCTCTCATAATCATTCATTAAAAGGCATGTTAAGAAAATCCTAATCATTCTGTGTGGGGTATGCAGAGACAAAAAGTTTCTGCTGTAAATGATCTAGCTTTCAGTCCTGCTTTCAAGCTTTGTTAAGGCAAGAAGCTGTTAAAATACTGCATGTTTAGGCAGTGAAATAGTATGACCTTTCTGACACAAGGTTGCCTTGCAAGTAGCCGTTCCTATTTCTATCAGGGAAGGTGCTGGTTAGGCAGGAGATATCTGGCACTTGTGATTCAACTTAATGATTGGCAGTGAAAGTTGCTGGTGTGACCTTTGAGATCTTTTTTCTGGAGCATTTCCTTCAAATAAGCAGTGTCTGACCTGGTTTTTCTGACAGCAAAGCATGTACTGCACCTTTGTCACAAGTTCTTTCAGTGGCTCCTGAAAATGTACAAAGAACTCTACAGGCTCTTCCCAAGCTGCCCTGAAACAGTGTTATTTCAAAGTCACCACTCCTTTTCTCCCTGTAGGTTTGTCCTTTTAGGGCCCAAGGAATAGATGCACAATAATTGTGCTGTAGGCAGTGAGGAAGTAAAAGGTACTGCTATTGCTAGATGGGTCCTGGACTAAAAAGAATAACCCACACAGGAAACCACAAGAATGCTGAAAAAGATTCTGTCTTGCTGTCCTTGTAGCATTTTTAAGCCCTTGGACACCCTGAGAACTTTGGCTTTGTAAACATGTGCAGGTCTAGGAAATAGAAGAGAGTATTTCCTACAGCCAAAAGGAAGAGAAGCACCTGCCTAGATTCCAAGACCTCTAGACAGCAGCATAAAACACACTTAATACTTCAATCTGCAGCATTAGATGACTTCACTGCAGTAGTTATACTCCTAGAAAAACCCATAGCTCATTCAGTCTTGTCCTTTTAAAACCTGTTCTGTTTAAAATTCAGCATCTTCACCATGCAGTTCAGTGGTGCTGGAGAAGCTTTGTGCTGCTCTCTCCTCCCCTAAGGCTCTGTTTCACAGTTTGTATAGGGATCTGGTTGTGAATGATCAATTATTTACTCTCTGCTCCTGAGCACTCATTCCAGGCATGGTGTAAAATGCCAATCACAAAGGCTGCTGCCATTTAACAAGGTAGAGGTATAGCATCTGCTGTGCAGTGCAGATCTGTGTGGGCATTTCACTCTTAAATGTGTTCCCTGGGCAGGTATTAATACCTCATGATGGAAGGATAGATTTCCCTTGTAGGTGGGAGAGATCCTGTGTGTAGGTGTTTGTGCAGAGTGCTCATTTTTTCCTTCTGCAAATCTTAACAGTTTGGATGGAATAAACATTCCTGTACAGTAGATTGAAGATGAAAAAACTGTTCAGGCTGCAGAATGTTGAGGGGAAAATGCTGTCATTAACTACTACATAGCTTTTACACTGAAACTTTCTAGCTCATTTGTGTTATAGAGCTTTCTTTAATTGGAGATATACTTTGCCTGCCATCATGGCTACTAAATTAATAGAGCTTTCTCTCATGAAATAACTTCTGTTTTGGTGAAGCACACCAGAAATATCTGTTTTTCCTTCCATTCCCTACAGCACTAGCCTATAACAGTAATTCTAGTTGAAGGTGAGGTCCTGATCTCACAACTGATAGAAGCAGCTACAGGTAATACAGAGCTCTTCTGAAAAGCACTTGGTCACCTAAGAAACCTTTTCCTCTTCAATATATAACTCACAATGGCCTAGTTCTAGGCTGCCAGCAGCAGTGGTGTTTATTCCCACCAGGCCTAAGAGGTGGGAGAGAAACTAATTTGCTTTTCATGTAAGTTCCCCAGGAATCTTTATAGGAGAGTATTTTTTCCAGTTACATAGCAACAGCAGGATTTATGGGGTGAAGAAAATACCTGAAAGAAACATCTATTTCCCCATCAGTATTACTTCTGATGGAAGTTGCTTGTGGGACACAAAAAAAAAAAGGTTGGGATAGGCAAAGAGATGATTTATCTTATGCTGCAGTTGGAAAAAAGCCTTTCAGGATCACAGCAACAGTAAGACTGAGATCCAGATCCCTCTATTTCTCTCCTGTAGAATATGCTTGGGCAATTTTCCTGATCCTTGCAGTCTCCACTTCAGCATGTTTCAAAAAACCTTAGAGACCCAAACGACTGCTGCCCAGAAGGAGAAATGGCTGCCCCTGGTCCATGGAGTCAAGATCATTGGCACCTACGCCCAAACCGAAATGGGACATGGTTAGTGCCCTTCAGGGATGGATGGGTAACCTCTTTGCTGCAACTCCACTTTGTACACTGATAATGCTCCCTAGGTAGATCTAAAAGGGGAAAGGTAAACCAATGTGGTTAACCATTGAATGTTTCTTGCCAGGCAGCTGCTTCATTTCACATCCTAACAGTCACAGAGTTAGTTTGGGTCTTTTCCAGAATGCACCTCTTTGCTGATTAGTTGTTTACCTTTGTTTTAAGATGAGGAGGTTGTTGTTCTAAGCCCTGGGAGTCTGCATTTCACTTGAACTGGTTGGAACATGTCAGTCAACAGGACTGTGGGGTTTATTTTTGCCTGAATTTGGGGCATGTGTATCTCAGAGCTCTTAGTGCATGACTGGCCTGCATGAACAGGCCAGAAGTATGCCTTTAGATGCAATGTAGCATGGTGAGATTGTGCATTTTTGGTTTTGAAAGTGAGGTATGTTTTGCCCCAAGCACTTTTCTTCCAGATGCTACTCCATTGCAGCTGTAAAACTTCATGGCAAGATCTTGGTTTCAAAGAAGAAAACCATCTGATTCCTTGTATTGTTGAAAACAACTTACACTTCATCAAATGGCAGAACATTTAATGGATCAGAAAACAGTCTCTTAGCCCAGAACCTGGAATTATGGCTGTTAAATACCAGGAGGAATAGATTAACAAATCAATGACTCGAGTGCTTGTGCTGGCACCTGAACTTGGAAAGCATGATGTGTACAAGTCTGGACAATTGCAGAAAGGAGATGGTGATGCCAACTGCCTGGCTGCCCAGTTAACAGCTACTCCTGGTAGCTGAAATGTTTGTAGAAGATGCAACAGGAGGGAATCCTGTCATGAGTTCTGATTGGAGAGATGGAGTGAACAAACCCAGCTCAACACCAGAGACTGAGAGACAGCTGGATGGCAATGATAGATTCCTGCTGACCTTGCTTGCATTTTCACACCAACTTCTTTGAATCAGACACACATCCACACCAAAGTGATTTGTTTTACTTGCTATTTCACATTAGGTGGTTGCACTTTCATGCCTGGTGATGGTCTGGTTTGCTTATAGTGTTTTGACACTTGATAGAACTAATTATGGTGATGTTATGGTAAAGTAAATATGCTTTCCATGCTGAATCATCAACAAGCAACCATTTGGCACTGCTGCTGTGAGTGTTGAGTTCATCTACTTATTTCATCAGTAAAGCTTCTGCAGTAATTGTCACTGAGGTCAGCCTAGTTTAATCTAGTTGTTTAGAAACTCCTGATGGGGGAATAGACCTCTGGATTATTTACTTGAAGCCTAGCCTGCATGGGTTATTACTGAGTTTTATCTTAGTGAGTTCCTACTTTATAGCCTGTGGAGATTTTAACCTATTCCATATGTCTAAGTCTCAAAAAAAAGCACTCATAGCACAGGGATGAGAAGGAAATAAAAAGGAGTAGTGAAAATATTGTACTGTTTCTACCTGGTTTATATCTGTTGCTAGTAAAACAGGATTTTCTTTGTCTTTTTGCTCATCAGCTGTGTACTTCTCATCACTACTGAACTGATTTAAAATCTGGTATTTTTGGTACCCTATTAGCCCTGTGTTGAGCTTGGTCACTGTTCAGTCAAACAGCTTAGAAAACATTGCTACTGGGTTTGTTAGATGGTGGAATTTATTTGTAGGTGCCTGCAAAGAACAGAACTATAATTCCTAGGAAGATCTAGGGATAGAGCTAGTTTGTATTAATGTGTGTTCAGAGGTAACACAAGATTGCATTCTTCCAACTTGCATAAGAATGCCATCTGAGTTTGAGCTAAGCTCAGATCAGTGCTCTTTCCATAATGTATATCTCATTTCTATGCATATATATTCCTGTTAAAGAGCAATTACATTATTTCATATGTAAATGAGCCACATAGTCCACATTTATGCAGAAGGTACTGATCCTCAGTCTATATTCACACTATTTTAATATTCAAAGCTATCAATATTTAAAGATTAAAGGAACATTTAATTCTTTATATCAAAAACCTGACTAGATCACTTAACTACCTAACAGTGGTGTTTGACAGAGCTTGGAGGAAGAGTAGTTGTGATGAAACAAGTTTAACTGGAGAGACTTTATGCTGGTGATTGACAGGTTAAAAAGTGTGTGCTTTCTTGCCAGGTTGTTTGTTCACAACTTTGACTTAGCCATACAGAGCACTGTCCTTTTAAGAGAGCTTTTAAAAATAGCAAGTAGAAGGGAGCTGAGTTGGAATGTAATACATGCTACTTGTATCTGATCTTTAATTGAAAACAAAGTGAAGTAGATAGTACAAACAGTTAGGACTTTAAAAAGTTCAGTGAAAATGTAGCTCATTCAGCTGGATAAACTGAGACTTCTACCAGATTCTACCCTCAAACCATGGGAGAAATAAAAAGTGGACTTCATATCATCTGGATATGATATTCATATCATCTTCATATCAGGCTGGACTCGATGATCTTCAAGGTCTCTTCCAGCTGTAACTGTTCTATGATTCTATGATTCTTTGGGTGAAGGCTCAGTTCATCTGGCCAGATCACATCTTCAACAAGCTGACACTCTGGCTCAGCATGTGTGACTTGGGGATTCTCTGTAGTTTCCAGACCATACTGGAGGTATGGTTCTTCTTTTTTGTTTGGATTAATCCTTTTTTATCAATCATGCTGCCTCAAAAATACAGGAATGTTGCCAATGAATTTTCTGTGTGATCACAAAGAAATGCATTGCAGCATGCTTATTTCAGAGTAGGTGTAGTTTCTTGTTTTACAGTCCTGAGAAAAGGACAGTGCTCTGGCTTTCTAAAATACACTTGCTGAATTCTGATTTACACATGAATCATTTTTTTTTCTCTTTGTCTCTTCCTAAATCTCCACCACGAATCCTCATGCTTGCTTCCCTCCCATAACATTCCCTTCACACTCCCATCCCATGACACTTCTTCACAGCTTTGTTCATCGTGGACGGCCTGAGCCTCTGGATCTTCATCTGGGCATGTTCCTCCCCACCCTTCTCACCCAGGCAACCCCAGAGCAGCAGGATCGCTTCTTCATGCCTGCCTGGAACCTGGAGATCATTGGCACTTATGCCCAGACTGAAATGGGCCATGGTATAGTACATTCCCTACATGCTATTTCTAAGAATGATTTTGTGTACAAAGTTTTCCCCTGCCAGGGAAAAATGGTGTGTGTTCACCCCACAGCCTTTACAGGGGCAGTTGTGGCTAGAAGGAAAGGTGGACTGCCTCTGAAATTGCTAACAGCTCACTGTGCTGCATGCTGCTTGCCCTTTTTTTGTCTCCTATGGGAGAGTTCTGTGTTTGTAGTTCTATCAATGAGCATCCTGAGTGGTCCTCTTGTGCCAGTCAAACCAGTACAGACTATTGCACCTGGCTATGGTGGTGTCAGTTTGATAACATCATTTCTACACTTACTATTCTTTCCAGTGTGATTTCTGCTTTGCTCTACTTAATGCTCAGTGTGAAGACAAAAGGAGAGAGCTTTAAAGTACTGATAAAGATGCCAAAACCCCTAAGAGTTGCTTGTCACCTTGGGACTGACATTGGTTCAGAGAACATGTGGATGACTTGGTTGCAATGCTTATGTTTTGTGGGGAGCTCTTTCCCCCCTCACATTTCTTTAGTTCACTCCCATGTGTGCTTTGTACTTGGACCATGAAGTATTTTTATTTAATTCTGTCTCATGTAGAGTTTGTTCTTTGTTGCTGTTCCTTGCTTTCAAGCTTTGAAATGGATTTGGGTAACTCCAGCAGTATTGTGACGGCAACACTTTTAAGCCACATTTCAAAGGGAGGATATTATGCCTTGGGGAAACTTTCATTTTGACCTCTGAGAGTTGCAGATGAGAATTATTTTCTGAAAATGAGCAGGATTCACCTTTGTTCTGAAGTGAAATGTAGAGACTGTGTGAAGTAACTGCACGTCTGTGGAGAATCTTGTACCTAGTGAGGTTTGAAGATCCTTTACCAGCAAAGTGAGCCTGTGTTAAGCTGCGTGTGGAAGCCTGCCATTAACTCCATGCCTTGGAAACATGGTTGCATCAAGGTGATATCCTTTTCCATGTTGAAGCTCTGGTGTAGATTCCCTGGCTTTATCTTGCTCTGTCAGTCCAGGCTGTCAGGAGTGTTCACAGCTTGTCTAGTTTAAGCAAGTAGACTTGGTGATCTATTTTTTTTCACACATGCAAGGACAATGCCACTGCTGAGACAGATGTGTGTGAAGTAAAGAGCTGGGGACAGAAGACAAAGACTGTTCCTGAATTTGTTACCTTCACCCTTTAGCAGTCTGTTCCTCTACCTGCATCAGTATCCTAGCATATGCATGCTGTTACTTGCTGTCTTGAAGCTATGGATGATCATGATTGGGAGAAACTTCTCCATCAAGTGAGAGAATGTAGGCCTGATGAGGAAATGAAGAGATGGTGGGCACTGCTTATTTCATCTTGGAGCTGGAAAGTGTATGATTTTTATGTTGCAATTTAATCCATTGGCAGTTGTAGTGAAATGCAGGTGAGCATGGTTTGTGGACCTTTTTGACCTGAGAAAGGGCTTCTGGTGTGTTAATAGCAAGAAGGATTGGAGGTGCTTGGAAAATTAATCCTAGACCACTGCAAAAGAACCCCAGCATGTTCTCTGAAAGTTGGCTTCAGGACCCAGAATATGATCTGACTCCCACTTGTTCTTCCTTAATGGGTTGATATTTAGTCATTTTACATAGCCTAAAACCAAAGTTAAACTTTGTACATTACTACTGGAGTATTGTCCAATTCTATCCTTGTCTCTGGTTTGTGACTGACTTTCTGCCAAAACAAAGTGTTTGCTTATTTTCAGGAACTCATCTTCGGGGCCTAGAAACTACAGCTACTTATGACCCTGCCACCCAGGAGTTCATCCTCAACAGCCCCACTGTGACCTCCATTAAGTGGTGGCCAGGGGGACGTAAGTGCCTCAGTCTGTGTCTAAATCTGGAAGATGGATGGAAAAACTTAGGGAGATGATGCCATGTGTATTACATCTACAGAATGATGACTCAAAGTTGATCCAAAAATTTAGCTGAAAGGCAGTTACTCATGCACAACAAGTAACAGACTTACCAGAGCCTACTAAAACCTTGGATTATCTCTGTGTTCCGAGTTGTTTAGCAGAGTCATTCACACTGTGTGGGTTTGGTATGATTTTTGATTGGTTGTGTCAAAATCTTTATACTGCCTTCAGCTCCACTGGCAGGTTTGCCCAGGACTTGGTATTGCATAGCCAAGAGAATTGCATTGTGCAACTTCCACTGAGTTGAGGAATGCTGTTTGTCTAAGCCTTAGAACTTAGATGGTAACCAGTGTTGTAAATCTGGTTTCCTAATGCATGCTGTGGTTCAAGTAATCTCAGACCCTGCTTTATATATAAAGTGAGTTGACTGGTTTTTTTGCCCTTCTGACTCCCACTCCTTTTGCAGTTGGAAAGACATCAAACCATGCCATTGTCCTGGCTCAGCTCTACACTCAGGGCCAGTGCAAAGGGCTGCATGCCTTCATTGTTCCTATACGGCAGCTGGGCACCCATGAACCTTTGCCAGGTAAAAATTAAGGGTTTAGCACTCATGGAATATGTTAGATCTGTTTCTCTCCAGCTACAGATAGCTGTGTGTGTCTTGTTGATGTAGATGGCTTATTTCAGTAGCTGATTTCAGTCATGTAGGTCACATCACAGGACTTAAAGGACTTTTTCTTATGACTGAACTACCCCTAAGTCACCTTTCATGTCATACTTTCAATGTGAGGGTTAGTTTGGGATTTGGTTCTGTCCTGGTGTTTCCTGGCTATGCATACTGTGAGGCAGCATGTCCTTCTTTCTGAAAGGGAAAGAATACCTTTCCTCACTGTCTTGCTAGAAGTGATCTGGATGATCTTTAGAGACAGATCCTCCAGTGACTGAATAATAGGACTGCATGTGAATTAGGAAGATTGCCGTGTTCTCATGTCCACTTTTCCATCATATAAGGTCCTTGTGAGCTGTCACTCCTAACAATGCCAGGACTTGCTGGAAAACAAAATAATCTCTTTACTGAACCTCTTGAACCTCTCGTGTGGTGCTTAGTTCCTATTTGTTAACACAAGTGGCTTTGTCTGTGACAGGTATTACAGTGGGTGACATTGGGCCAAAATTTGGATATGATGAAATGGATAATGGCTACCTGAAAATGGACAACTTCAGAATTCCTCGGGAAAACATGCTGATGAAACATGCCCAGGTAAAGCAGTGCTGTTACAAATAGCTACTTCAGATGCACTTGTGTGGCTGAGCAGCGTACCAACAAGATTGTAGGTTGCTTGTAAGTGCTGCTTGATGAGTTTAGAGCTTGAGATGTGAACATATAAAAGGGAGGAAACTGTAAAGATGATCAGGCTGTATTTTTTGTTTTGGTAGGTTGAACCAGATGGCACCTATGTGAAACCAGTGAGTGACAAGCTAACCTATGGGACCATGGTGTTCATCCGATCGCTCATTGTAGGCGATTCAGCTCGCTGCCTGTCCCGGGCTTGTACCATTGCCATCCGCTATAGCGCAGTGAGACACCAGTCCGAGCTAAAGCCTGGGTAAGAGCAGCCTAAATGCTGAGGGGAGAATTCCCACATACTGGAGGGAAGAGGGACTGTGCTTGATGCTGTTTGCTTTGGCACTTGATAGTCAGAAAACATTGTTTCATCCTGACAAGTGAGCAATCTTTCATCTTCAACTGCCAGAACCCCTTCCCCCTGCCAGAGGCTTTTGCTTGTCTCTGATAGTCTGGCTTGATATGGATGCAGCTTGTTCTGTCCAAGTGGAGAAGCTACTTAGAGCTGAGCAGGACTTCATGGCAGTTTGCTAGCCACTGTCATACTAACTCATCTGTGTTCTTGCTCTAGGGAGCCTGAACCTCAGATCTTGGATTACCAGACCCAACAATACAAACTCTTTCCTCTCCTGGCAACAGCATATGCTTTTCACTTTGTGGGAGCCTATATAAAAGACACATATCATCGTATTAGTGGAGACATCAATGATGGAGATCTGAGTGAGCTGCCAGAGGTAGTGTCCTCTCTTCATTTTATGTAAGGTTTCTTGACAGCATGGGAGAAAAGGCTTCAAGCCTCCTTGGCTTTCAGGCATGAAACAGCCTTGTAATACTGCAGATTCAAAGATCCCAAGCCTTCTACTTCTTTATTTGCACTATTAATTTAGCAGCCCTTTATAAAAAATAGGGAGTAATGCACAGTGAGAAAGCTACTGTGAATATATCTTTTAAAAAGGTGGCTTTCCAGGAATGATGGCATATTGCTTGGGAATGGTGTTAAGACTGGTCTTATGCTTCTGCTGGAGCTGCTTCATTGTTCTTCCAAGTAACTAGGGTAGAACTGGGCTGTTGATCAAAGGTATCAGTACTATACTGAGGAGTTAGGGTTGTAAAGTGTTAGTTCTCTGTTAGGGATTCTGTCTGAGAACTTGATGTGACAACAGAAAATTGAAAACAGTCTTGGACTTAATGTATAGAGACAGAAAGGATAGAGTGCTCAAAAGAATTTTTTGTATGTACAGAGGCTTTCATATAAATAGTTCAGCTCAGGAAAGAGTTCTTACAAGAGAAAAAAGACCCTGTGGGACACTGGAAGGATGGTGTTGACTCCACTGTTTTCTGTGATCTGCAGTACTTGGCATGTTTGTGTACAAGTTATGAATGGAAAGTAAAACATGTAAACTAGCTTTGTTTTTGTCCATCAGCTGCATGCACTGACAGCAGGGCTCAAGGCATTCACCTCCTGGACTGCCAATGCTGGGATTGAGGAGTGTCGGATGGCATGTGGTGGGCATGGCTACTCTCGCTGCAGTGGCATCCCTGACATCTATGTCACATTCACCCCCTCCTGCACCTACGAGGGAGAGAACACAGTCATGATGCTGCAGACAGCTAGGTATGGCCACTTCACAGTATTGCAGTATGTTAGGGGTTGGAAGGGACCTAGAAAGATCATCTAGTGCAACCCCCCTGCCAGAGCAGGATCACCTAGACCAGCTCACACAGCAATGTGTCCAGGCAGCTCTGCAATGGCTCCAGACAAGGAGACTCCACAGCCTCCTGGGCAGCCTGGGCCAGTGCTCCGGCACCCTTACTGTAAAGAAGTTCCTCCTCGTGTTAATACTAAACCTCCTGTGGTCCAACTTGCTCCCATTCCCTCTTGTCCTAACATTGGATGACATCGAGAAAAGCCTGGCTCTCTCCTCCTGACACTCACCCTTAACATATTTATAAGCATTAACTTCTGTCCAGAGACATTCTTACCTTGGCGTTATGATCTTTGTAGCTGAAGTGATGAGCAGAAGAGGGCCCTGTATTAATTACCATGAAACTGGTCTCTCCTGGCTGTCCCTTGCTCTCTTTTTGACAGAAAAATGCATGCCTGCAACTGTTCTTTGCTAGCCTGACCCTAGGTAAGATGAATCCTCGCCATTCAAACAACTCATGAGTAAGAGTTGCTCTTTGTTGTCTCTATTTTCAGGTTCCTTGTCAAAAGCTACATCCAGGTTAATTCTGGGCAGCAGGTTACTGGCATGGTGTCCTACCTGAATGATCTCTCCAGGCAACGCATTCAGGCACAACATGTGGCTGCTAGGACTGTGAGTGTGCGCATCAATGATCCAGTCAGCTTGGTAGATGCCTACAAAGCACGTGCTGCCCGGTGAGTTCATGCTTCTTAGTCTGAGCCAAGCACCAATAAAACTGTGTGTCTTGGGAGATGGGAGTGATGTTCATGGTAGATTCTTAAGGTGTGGTTTGCAAAGCTTTGCTCCATGTGTTGCTTTAAGAAGTGACACACTTTACTAGGTTGGGTCAGTGTTTTAAGTGCTTTGAGGTTACAAGAAGCTACCCATAGCCTACATACAGCCTACACATAGCCTTGTTGCTCTGCTCTGTTCCAGTTTGAAATAACCTTTTTCTTATTTAAGTATATATTCAAGCATACAAATACCAACATTGTTCAAACTGCTCAGAGATCTATCTGGGGAGAAATAATCCTGGTATTAAAAGCCTGTTGTGAAGGAAGTGTGAGAGTAGAATAAATGCCTGCATGTGAGTAAGTATTCAGGCACCACATATGTGCTGTTAAATGCCATCTTACTCCTCTGTAGCTGTGTACTAGCTGCAGCAGCAATGACAGGGGTTCTAGAGCCACAACTGCTCACTCCAGGCATTGTATTCGGTCGTGGCACACAACCTCTGAGTGCTTCTGGTGTTAGACTGAAATACCTATGAATTAAGTGTGTGTAATCTTGTTACTGTGGTGTTACTACATAATCTGTTTTACTTCTTGTTATGAAATAGGCTTGTAGAAGCTGCAGCAAAGAATTTGCAAGCTGAACTGAACCACAGAAAGAGCAAGGAGGATGCCTGGAACAGAACTTCTGTTGATCTTGTGCGAGCATCTGAGGTCAGTTATATGCTTGATAAAGAAATACACTCTAAGGAGCTTCTCATAGCTTCATGAAGCTGACTGACCTTAATTTTGTTTCTTGTAGGCACACTGTCACTATGTGATAGTGAAGCTTTTCACAGCAAAGCTGTCTGAGGTCAGTAACGCTGCTGTCCGTGCGGTCCTGACCGACCTGTGTCTCCTGTACGCGCTGTACGGCATCAGTAAGAACACAGGGGATTTCCTGCAGGTTGGTGTCTTCCTCCAGCACTTAAAATCTGTAGAGCCAGAGTCATTGTTTGCAAAGATGATGTAAGTGCGAAGCTGCACCAATGTTGAGGTGTAAGGTCTTGCCTGTGGACTTCCAGAAGGCCATTAACAGTGCAGTTTCCCTTGTGATCCGCCACAAGCAGAGTTGGATGATAAATGGTGACATGGCATCTGTCTAGGCTAGCTTAAATGTTTTCCAGTTGGTAACCAGGTGGTGTTTGTTAAAGAGGAAGGAGTTAATAAAGGAGATGTAAGCTAGACATGCTCTTAGGATTGTATGCATTTGAAAATTAGTGCACAAAAGGAGGATATTATACTCCAAATCTTAACCCATCCTTCAGTGAATGGGTTTAAAATGCCAGGCATTACTTTCTTCATTCTTTCAGTTTGAAAATGTCTCTGTGCAGCAGAGCTTCGCTTTGTCTTCAGGCAGACATAGGATGTTTTGTCTTCCCCTTTTATTTGCCGCCTGCCAGGAAGAATTTAGTATACACATATGTGCACTCTTCAGGAAAGCTTGCTACTGAAGTTAACATACAGCCACTCTAAAGACTGAGTCTCTAGTCAAAGATGAAATAGCCAGGCAGTAGGTGAGCTGTGCTAGGCATCTCCTGTTGCTTGTACACGATGGCAAATTGCCAGTTGGATTCCTTAGCACTTAGAAACAAACAAACCTTGATGTTATATCAACTGCTGTATTTTTGAGGGGGGCAAAGATGGGAAAGTTCTTGTGACTTGCATACTCTTGTGATAAGCTCTTTTTTTTCTCCCCAAGGCGGGTATCCTGTCTGATGGCCAAATCACTCAAGTGAACCAGCGTGTGAAGGAGCTCTTGGCTATCATTCGGCCCAATGCAGTAGCACTGGTTGACTCCTTTGACTTCCATGACCTTCACCTTGGATCCGTGCTTGGCCGCTATGACGGCAACGTCTACGAGAACCTCTTTGAGTGGGCAAAGAAATCTCCCCTGAACAAAACACAGGTAAAGAAACTGGAGTTCTTCATCTTTAAGGCCATGTGCGTTCAGAGAAATAACCCAATTTAGGGGGTTTTAATTTTGATCCAGTGATCTCAGCATGTAATTGAGGAAGGGAGGAGGAAAGTCACTACTGCGTAGCCACCTTCTTCTGCTTAGAAGCATAGAATCCTAGAATGGTTTGGGTTGGAAGGGACCTCTGGAGCTCATCTAGTCCAAACCCCCTGCAGTGGGCAGGGACNTCCAGGCTGAACAATCCCAGCTCCCTCACATACATTCCTGTGGGATGCTTTTGAGTTTCCCAGTTCAGGGAGAATATCATGCTCTCCACAGAGAAACCATTGAATAATCTCATTGAATTTAGAAGAAATTATCACCTGCTGTTAATTCTGCTTAGTGACAGTAGCTGTGAAAGCCTTACCTGTTTTCTGGCAGATCTTTCAGTGCCTTCAGGCAGTACTAGTGGCTGGAGAAGAAAATAAGTTGCTCTCCTGTAGTACTTAAGTGTCAGGTGTCAGCTATGTGCCCTGAGGCTGTAGCCTCAGCTGAGCTAATAAAAGAAACTGAGCTGCAAAGAGTCAATGTCCCTCTAAATCCTGTCTCAGTGGCCTTTCTAGAATCACTTAGGTTGGAAAAGACCTCTGAGATCATCAAGTCCAACTGTAAACCCAACACCCCCATGCCACTAAACCAGGCCTCCAGGTGCCACATTTGCATGTTTTCTGAATGCTTCCAGGGTTGGTGACTTCACCTATTCCTTGGGCAGTCTATTCCAATGCCTAATCACTCTGTCAAGGAAGACATTTTTCCTAATATCCAGTCTGAACCTCCCCTGGCAGAGCTTGAGGCCATTTCTTCTTGTCCTATCGCTATTACCTGGGAGAAGAAACTGACCCCCACCTCACTACAGCCTCCCACCACTACTTGCTCAGTTTTGTGTGTTTCTGAAGTCAGTGGGGCTTAGGAGCTTCTTTGCAGTCCTCTCAGGAGATCTCTACAGTTTTCTTTGAATTAAAATGCCAATTGTCTATATGGATATAAGATTTGTCTTGCTTTCTTTCTTCTCATAAGAAAGCTAGTGGGTGAAGTGTTTTGGCATATATTCTCATCCTTTGTGTCACGTAGACACTCAAATACAGCTCTTAGCTGTTCTTAAATGCCCAAAGTGCCTCTGATTCAGATTTCCTTAGTTTAAAAACACACTGCAAGCTGGAAGGAGCCAAAACTGTTCTAAAGCTCAGGCCTGACCTTGTAACCTCTGTCTTGTCCTCTTGCAGGTTCATGAGTCTTTCCACAAGCACCTGAAGCCAATGCAATCCAAGCTGTGAAGCTGCTGGATTTTTTTCAGAATGCACACTTTTCCTGACCAGAAAATTGGATGTTTGCATCCTTCCTTCAGGCATCTAAATCAAACCTTTCAAATCCTGGTAGCTGTAGGACAGTGAATAATTGTAGCCTTTCTTTCCACTTTTCTGATTCAAGGAGGTGTTTGAGGACAGTGCATAGGAATTGATGCCTGGTTTTAAAAGTGCAATTACAGTGGTAAAAATTAACCTTTTGAAAATCTGGGAAAGCTTTATGGATTCATACAAGGATTGCTTTTGTGAAGCTGCTAACTAGAGAGGAGTTACAACTGGAAACGTAGCAGGATTTTACTACTAAGTAGTTAACAGCCCTCAGGTGATAGCTTCTCATGAGCAGTTTTGTCCTCCCCCCCCCAAAAAAAAGCATCAATATCTTGATTTTGGTTTTTATTCTTAGGATAAGCAACACCTCTCTCCTTGTTTGGCCAATATTTTTGCTATCCAAAGCCTCCTGCCTAATTCTGTGCACCATGAATCTGCATGTGGCACTACTTTCTTGATGTAGCTGGGAAGTCAATACCTAGCCTTCTCTGGAGCTCTGCTTCACTCATCTTTCTAGAAGCCATCTTCATATTTTCCAACCCATCCTTCCCTGACTGCCCTGCAGAAACTCTTTTTGCCCATGTGCCATCTCCATCCCTGGCACCTTCTCTTTCTTCATAGGAAGTCAAAAGAGAATTTAGTGATGCTGCTCTGAGTGAGTAAAACAAGTAGTAATAACCAGCTGAGTGCTGACATAGATATTCTGCCCTTCTTCCAACTGTTAGTATTTTTGTAGCACTATCTCAAAGCACTTTACAAATGTTCATTACAGTGATTTGATGTGAAAAAACCACGTGTGGTGATAGAAACTGCAAATTTGACCTGGAATAATGAAGCCAGTATTTGAGGGCAAGAAATCAAGTCATAGAATGTCCTGAGTTGGAAGGGACCCACAAGGATCATCAAATCCAAGTTGACCAAGGTCCTTGGCTCTTCAGATTGTTCTGGGATGTTCTTCTGGTTTTTAAAGGCATTCTTCAAGAAAATAACAATCCCAAGTGAAGTGTCCAGACTTTTTCCAGCCCATGCATTTCCAAGGAGCTTTCTCTGATTTGCTTAATTTAGTTTTTATATTGACTTGGTGCTGTCTGGATTTAACAGGTGAAAGATTTAACTTTTAACAGAACCTCTTGATGCCCAGTGAAATGAGTGCAACTACAACTAAGCAAAATCATTGCTCTTTTTCAACACAAATAACTCTGTCTAGTAACAATAAAACCTCTCTCCACAACAGATAAGAGCAACTTTGAGCTTAAAATGGTAAAAAAGCTTCATCAAAACCCCAAATTCTGCAGTACTGAGGCAACATCTGAGAAGCTGGTTCTCTAGCAGCTTTGGTACCTGTTAGGCTCTAATTTTGTGTCAGTTTTCATGGAGGAGTTCTTCCTGGCACTAACAATTATCAGATGCAATGTTTGGCTCCACATGCAGTAGCAGAACAGAAAGAAATGTTTAATTTTAAATAAAATGATCAAACTTGCCTTGTGGCTGCTGAGTCTTTTAGGTTGAATGGATTCATTGCTGTTTAGGAGACTAAAGGAGGCAAAGGGCTTTGCCTTGCATTTGTTCAGTCAAGCAGAGTGCTGGCCTGGGGAAGGCTGATGGAAGAGCAGGTTCAAAAGATGTTAATGAGAACAATATGAGCTAACTGTATGTACAGATTTAATAAATGATAAAAATGTGTTTTCAGACACAATGTCTTTCTTTCATGCTTTGCCCTCACTGCATCTGACTGAAAGTTGTGGGTGAAGCAGAATGAAATACTCTAAAGACCTTCAAGTAGTTGGATTTTTATTTGTGTTATCTCTAGTCTGACCTTTGTGGCCTTGCTGGGGCAGTGTTCCAAGGCAGCAAGCCTGGTCCAGCAGCTCTCCTTGCTTCTGCTGCTGCTCACAACCACTGGAAACAAGAAATGAGCAGAGAGCAAAGCTGCCTGCAGCACAGTGCTCAGTGTTACTGTGGCTCAGAGGTCAGCTAAAGCTGATCACTGCCAGCAAGCAAAAAACTTTCATCATAGTTGTTGGCAGCAGAAACTAATTCCTAGAATTGGCTAATTCCTAGAAGCTGCCTCATCCAGCCTGTTTCCCTCTGGTTGTTTGGAGGAGATGATGATGGACTGGCAAATGTTGTGCTTGCTTGCTGAGGATACTGTACACTTACCTTGTTGCTGCTGCTGGCAGTACTTGAACACCACAACCTGGCATGTCTTGCTGTGTCTTGTGGTCAGCAAACAGAGTATAAACCCTGTCCTGTGGCCTTGTTAGAACTCGTTTGTCTTTTGGCAAAATGTGGTGGCACCATTTCCACAAGTGCTGAGCCTCTGCTGCTTGAGTAGAAATGATCCAGAGAATCATAGAATAGTTTGGGAAACTTGGAGATCATCTAGTTCCAAGCTCCTTGAAGGACACCTTCCACTAGACCAGGCTGCTCAAGGCCTCATCCAGCCTGGCCTTGAACACTGCCAGGGATGAGGCATCCACAACTTCTCTGGGCAACCTGTGCCAGTGTGTCACCACCCTTACCATAAAGAATTTCTTCCCATCATCTAATCCAGACCTAACCTTTCAGTTTAAAACCATTACCTCTCATCCTGTCACTATTACTGTACCTTCCAGTCCTTGTGTCCAAGGTGTTTATGAAGATATTGAAGAGCAATGGCCCCAAAATGGAGCCCTGTTGGGACCCCATTAGTGCCTAGTCACCGTCCTGATGTAACCCCACTTACTATAACCCTTTGAGCCTGACCCCCAGGCAGCTGTTCACTGTCTCATGATGCACTTATCTAGCTGTATACTGGACATTTTCTCCAGGAGGGTACTCTGGGAGGCAGTTCTGAAGGCTTTACTGAAATCCAAGATGACTTCAACTGGTTTCCCTTGGTTGAGCAGGTAGGTAACCTTGTCATTGTTTGTTAAGCAGAACTTTCCCCTTGTGAACCCGAGCTGGCTGTGACCAATGACTGCATTGTCTTGCAGATGGTTTTTGGTCATCGTGGTTGTGGCTAGGCTTCACGAACAAAGATCTAGGGAAAGCTCCACCCACGCTCCTCCTCAGTGCCTTTTCCAAGCACGCTGATAAAAAGAGGATAGCAGATAGCACCCTCGAGCCTGAGCTATGGATTTTTTTTAGGTGAGACACAGCATGCACAGAGCTGGACCCACCCTTTAGTCCTAAGGTTCATCTGTCAGGGCCTAGCAAGCTTGGATGCTGGCAGCCAAGTCCTTAGGATGGAGGTTTAACCTCTTAGCTGGAAGGCCTTACAGGGCTAAACGAGCTCCATCTGCCCGGGTTTGGAATCAGAGTTGTCCTTCTCCTAGGATGACTGCCAGAAGGCTAATGAGCTCATCCTACCCATCCAAGGATTCTAGGAACATGGGTATCACTCCCCACACTTTCCCGTGGGCAATGAGTTTAATGCTCCCTCTGCTGTGGGCACAGTTATGGCACCAGGGGCCACAGGAGACCACAAGGGATTTTCAGACTGTGCCTGGGTTTTTGGTAACTCCCAGAATAATCTTCTCCATGATTTTACCAGAAGTAAGACTAGCAGGCCTGTAGTTATCAGGATCATCCCTGTTGCCCTTCTTGAAAATCAGGACAACATTTGCCAGCTTCCAGTCGATTGGGACCTCCCCAGATTGCCAAGATCATTGAGAGAGACCTCCTGAGGGATGCAGGACTTGGATGTTTACTACATTTGCTGATGATATGAAATGGTGAAGGGCTATTAACACTCTGGAAGGCAGAGAGGCCCTGCAGGTCTGACAGAATTCCAGAAGCGCTTGGACAATGCCCTCAGGCCCATGGTGTGATTTTGGGGGCTGTCCTGTGCAGAGACAGGACTTGGACTCGATGAGTCTTGTGGGTCCCTTCCCCGGCCCGGCAGGCACTACATTTCCCATCGCCCCCTGAGGGAAAGGAAGGGAAAGGAAGGGACGCAAAGCCTTGCCGGGGCGGGCAGCCGGCGTGCTGCGGCCAAGGCCTGCCGGTGCCGGGGGTTGGAGGCTGCTGCGAGCACCAGCCCAGGATGCTGCGGGGGAGAGTGGGGCAGCGGGTGCTAAGGCAACGGTATTCGGCGGATCTCTTGCGGACTTTTGGGAGTCCCGGAGGCTGGAAGCCTGGGGGCTGCGTTTGTCCTGCTCGCACGCCGAGAGCTGGGTGAACCCCTCGCCTCCAGCACCTCTTGGTTGCCTTCTTGGGTCCCGCTGGTTTGGGATTTCGCCTGGCTGTTGCGGACACGAAGAGGTGAGGTCTCCATCTTCTCTCTCCCTCCCTCCTTCCCCTCTCCCCTCCCCAGCCTCAGGCTTTGTACGGAGCAGGAGCCACTCTTTGAGCACGGAGTGGTGCTTGCTCCCTCTCGGGTTCATTCGCAGAGCCGTTTCTTGGTGTCAGGGTGACTTTTGCTATGCCAACTGCTGCTGGAGCACAAGACTGTTTTGAGGAATGGGGGAGTTGTTTTAATGGAAGGTTCCCACTGAGCCTTGTTTGGAGTGGCTTGGAGAGGTCTGAGCAGGCAGCGGCAGGCTGCAGAAGGGCTCTGAGCAGCAGAGAGAAGTTTGTTTCACAGCAAATCCTCCTCTCCCCACAGGTAGGAGGTTGGTGTGGGTGAGGGAACGGTGCTGAATCTTCCCACAATGTGGAGGTGGAAATTGGAAGAATCTGCAAACAGACTTGCTGAAGCAGGAAAGGACTGGGACACTGTGATGGTGAGTGGGATGTGATAGAAAGGCAGGCCTGGGAAATTCATATTTGATGCTCTGGCACCTCTTTTTGGAGGCAGAAGTGATCCTGAGGGCTGGAGGCTTCAGCCCCACTGGTGTCTCTAAAGTTGTAAATATCTCTGAGGTTCCCTTGCATTTCACATGCCATTTCCCAAACAGCAGGGGAGGAGGAGGAGGGCTCTGCTGTTGCTTATGGGTTGCTCTGGAGAACACTGCCTCTGGCTTTAGTGTGTTTTGAGAAAGTCTGGATCAGTCTTGGTTCATTTTCTAATGCAAGAATTTGTCTTTCTCCATAGGCTACAAAACCCAATAAAAATCTAAGAGGTATGTACATCTGCATGAATTCCTTTCACTGTCAGTAAGTGTTTGGATCTGCTGAGAGTGTCTGGGACACTGGGATCAGGTGGCAGCCAAGGCTACTGAAGAGTTTCATGATCCTTGTCTGAAAGCTGCAGTTGAGTGCATCATGTCATTCCTGAGCCAGAGATACACACCTGCCACTCCCTGCATGGATCTCTGAGAGGTTCCAGCTATGAGGGAGGATAAAGCAGGGAGCAGAGTGGAGAGCAGGGTTTCCTCGAGTCAGAGGCCATTGAATAGGTTGGATATCAGCTTGGGAAGGCAAAGTGAAGTTCATCTTTGATTAAAAGCATCTGTGGCCCATGGGGAGACAGCAAATGTCCCTTTGGAGTGCCTAGGCCATGCCCATCATCCTAGTCTCTTCCTGTCTTGTTTCCAGATGAATCCCCTGTTCAATCTGCCAGAGCTTCCCAGCCAGCCAGGAGCAGCAGTGGGAGAGCCCGGGGCACTGGTTCACAGGTCAACAAGAAGTGAGTGCTTTTTAAACACAGCCTCTCCCACTTGGAGATCTCTCTTTGCTTCCCAGCTCCTTCTGACCTGCCCTATCCTTGGCTTCTCCACCTCACTCCCTGCCCCCATAGCAATTGTCTGGGAAGATGAATTACCTGTGATGCCTTTGCAACTGGAAGTCCAGAGCCTGAAGCTTTCCAGGCACATTTGGGTTCCCCCAGCCCTGTATATCTTCTGTAAATCTCCCTTACAACAGTTGCTTACTTCACTAGAGCACTCCCAGCACAATAGTCTTTTCTCCCAGTACTATTTTAGTCTCATTTTCTGTTGTATGGTGTGGCTGCTGCAGTGTGTCCATGTGGTCCCCTTCACCTCCCCAGCACAGCCTTGCCACTGAGCTCATGTGTTGTGCTGCTAACCCTCAGGTTTGTGTCACAGGTCCTTGCTAGAAGATGATTTCTTTGGGAAACTGGTTACAAAGGACATCAAAGATGAAGAGGTGAGCCCAAATTTTGGGAGAGGGTCTTGAGTGTCCTGAGGGCTGGAGCTGAGGTGACCCAAGCTTGCCCCTGCTGTCACCCCATCCAAGTCAGCAGTGGGATATTGAGGTTGAACCATCAAGTTTGGCTGAAGAGGTAACCCCTCTCTGTCATCACTGTGGGGTAGAGAAAACAGGACAGAGGAGTGGGTGGATGGTGGGAGGAGGTCTTCCAGGTACCTTGGATGAGATGGAGCAAAGCCTTCCTGGATGTGCTTCAGACAAAGTGTCCCTCCCAGAGCAATGGCTTTGGATGTTCCTGACACTTCTCCTAGAGGCAGCAGGATCTCAGCAAAGGAATTGGGGCGTGTTGAGTGAGGGGGACACCAGGAGGAGTTAGGCATGTGTTCTTCCATCCCATAAAATAAGGAAAACCATGGGCTGGAGCAAGGACTGAGGAGGTTCTAAAGTATGCCTGTTCTATCTGACCTCTCCCCTTCCTGACATGCAGGGATCCAGTGCATCCAGTGTGGATGCAGAAGCTCTGCTGCAGAGCCTGAAGGTAGGTAGAGAAATACCTTGCATCTCAGCCCTAGCAGTGCCTCCAGCAGCAGCCTCCCAAGGGAGAAACAGTACTCACCCTGTGCCTATCCTTGTCCTCTTGCTTTGCAGGGCATGGATGACATGGATGCTGATCTCCTGGGATTACCAAAACCCAGTTCTGGGCCAGGGAAGACAACTGGGAAAGGTTCTGGGAAAAGTGACTCCCTGGGAGGTGAAGTAAAAGCTGCAGGGAAGCTGCTAGCTCCTGAGAAAGGTGAAGAGATTCTGCTCTTGCTTTCACAGCCTGATTGCAAATGAGCAGGGGATATTTTCTTCTGGGGTAGGGAACAAGAAGTGACTTTTTTCCCTGAAAACCCTTCTCCTGGTCCCTTTTGGGGGCATGTGATTCTGGTCCTGTGTTGTCCCACTTGGGAGGGGACTCTGTGTTGCAATATGCACTTCTAGGGGGTTGCCAGCAGAAAATTGACCTTCAGCCAGGGAGGGATAGGGACAGCTCTGCAGTGCTTTGTCTCTGAGAGGTGTGGTCTCTCTTTCCAGGAGAGTCTGTACCTGTGATGGAGAAGAAGCCATTCTCATCCTCCTCTGCTTCCCAACAGCACAAGAAATTTAGCTTTGGAGGTAGGATCTCCCCTGCCATAGCACATAGATGCATGGGAACAACTGAGAACTCTGTCCTTGCTCTTTGCCTGTAGCTTGCCTCTTCTGTGAAGCAAAGGCTTGGCTGGTTAAAGAGATACAGGCTCCCTCAGTCCTATGGTGTACCAGCAAATCTAATCCCTTAGAGGTGACCAAAGGGAAAAATAGAGACTGTTCAGTGTCTGAGGCTCTCTCCAGACTGGGGATGGGAGGGAGTTCCTGGGGGCATTTGCTTTTTTCACCTGTGCTTTGGTTTTTAAGGATGGTCTGTAGCACTTAGAGACCCTTGTTTTGGGGAGGGGGGATTCTGTCCAACTTCCAAAGAGGAAGCTTGGTTTCCTAGCACAGCTGAGATCTAGTAGTTGGAGCACAGGAGGTTAACCAGTATCAGCATCTCTTAGACTCACTTAATTTGCTTTAGGTGGTTTGAGTGGGCTTCAGGTGATTTAGGTGGGTTTTCTTCTCCCCTTTTTCATTGCCTAAACAGAGGCCAAGTGTTAAAGCACCCATATTTTGAGTTATTTTCTTCTAGGAGAGAGCCAATATGGAATAAAGCCTTAACTGAAGTGTAGCTATTGAGTGTTTGAAGTTCAAGGAGTCTCTAGGTTATCCTGGGTCCCTGCAGCATCTGTGTTGATGGTTTTGGGCAGATAGGATCTCCTGTCCCTGTATGCACGTGGTGGGGAGGAGTGCTTGGCTTAGCACAGAACTGTTCCTCTAAATAACATTGGGTTTGTTGTTTTGTTTCTTTTTTATTGTTATTCCCCTTTCCTGCCCCTGTGGGGTAATTCCCAGCTCTAGATGATCCTTTGGCAGGGCTTCTATCTGATGAGGAGCAGGATGCTCCCAAGAAGCCAGTTCCAGCTGGCACTAAAAGCAGCTCTGAGAAGAAAATGGAGCAGAGCAAAGAGAAAGGTAAGCAAGGTTGTTTGGTGCATCTTTTCTGTATTAAATGAATTTGCAGCCTTGATTCATTTGTGTGATGTCCAAACATTGCACTGAAAGCCACCTGGTCCCATCTTTCCTGAAACAGTATGGTCATTTGTAGAGCAACTTGATCCTGGGGTTAATTGTGACACAGCTTACCAAGTACTTCAGATTTCTCTGTGTGCCACAGGTTACAGAACTGAGCTTTAAGGGAATAGAGGCTCACCTCTTCCTTTTGATCTCATCCAGCCTGTTCTGCACATTGCCAAATAAGAACAAGTGTTCTGGGTCAGGATTTGGGTGGCTTGAGAGCATCACTGGGCATGCCAGACCACAGCTGGGGCACCTCTGGCTGGGATTGAGCTGCACTGTAGCTGTGTTACAGGCACACATCACTCATCTTCCTGCAGCAGGGATACTAATGGGTCTTGTAGTGCCCCAATGTCACCTTTCACCCTGCTAAATCCATTCTGGACACAAGTAGCAACTGGTGGGTTAGGCAAGGACTAAGGTGCATTGGTGGAGCAGGGCCTTAGGGTGAAGGGAGGCAGGAATTATGTGGTTGGAAACTTACAGCCTGGTATTACCCAGAGCTGGAAATGCTGGTGTTAGTGTCACCCAGCAGTGTCCCATCAGTAGATGCATGGGCACAGGACAAGCAGGAGTGTGTTGCCACTCTATCACTTGCTGGGAGATTTGATCACTGAGAAGAGTTACTTAAAAATGACTTCGGAAATAATCCTGAGAGATAAGATCTTGTTGAAAAAAACAAAACCAAAAGGAAACAAAGCCTGATCAAACTTGTTATTCTGTGTGATCCCATTCCCAGAGGCCAGCCCAGCCCAGCCAGCTCAGCACAGCATGGCCCCAGCCCGGAGGAGAGCTGAGCTCACATTTGAAGATGATGTTAATGAGGACCTGATGGATGCACTGGGATTTGGCAGTGGCTCCAAAGGAGATAAGAAGCAGGGAAAGAAGACAGAAGAGTAAGGCCAATGAAGAGGCAGTGGGAGTAGAGCAGGGAGGTGATCCTGCCCCTTTACTCAGCTTTGGGGAGGCCTCACCTTNGATGGGTTGTGTGTTGAGGTGGCCCCACCATGCTGGGTGGGAGATGGATGAGAAGGGCAAGTGTCAGGAGGATGAAGCCAGACTCTTCTCAGTGTTTTCCAGTGTTAGGACAAGAGGGAATGGGAGCAAGTTGGAGCACAGGAGGTTTAGTGTAAACACAAGGAAAAACTTTCACAGTGAGGGTGCCAGAGCACTGGCCCAGGCTGCCCAGGAGGCTGTGGAGTCTCCTTGTCTGGAGACATTGCAGAGCTGCTTGGACACATTGCTGTGTGAGCTGGTCTAGGTGCTCCTGCTCTGGCAGGGGGGTTGCACTAGATGATCTTTCTAGGTCCCTTCCAACCCCTAACATTCCATGAATCTGCCAGTGGGTTCCAGAAAGGGGCAGGAGCAGCCTTGCTGTGCAGAGAAGGGCAAGCAGGAAGAGCCTTGCCTCTCAGAGGAACTCTGCTGCTGTGTCCCCAGCAGAGAGGAGCTGCAGCCAGCCCGCTCCAAGCTCAACGAGTTGCTGGGACAAGACTCTGTGGCCAAAGTCCTGGAACAGCCAAGCCTGGGAGAGCTCAGGGAGTTCAAACTGGATAAGAAGTACCAACAGCCACCAGGTGAGCATAGCCAGAGATGCTGGGAAGGTTTGCAGAGGTGGCAGCCTTGCCTTGAGAGAGTGAGATTGATTTCTAATGGCCTTTCTGGAGTGGTGAGCAGGGTTGCTAACAGGCTCTCAGGTTGGGCTGGGGAAGGTGGCTCATGCTCAAGTGGTGTACTCTGTCCTCAGGCAGTCTGGGAACATTTGCATAGTGGATCGCCTTTGCACGTGGGCTTATGCCTGACAAAGAATCTTTTCCCATGTGGGCTGAGGAGGCACATTGCTTGTGACTTTCTAGGGTAGATGTTACCAGCTGTGTTTTCCCAGAGGCAGCAATCCCAGTGGGAACTGCAGGGGAGGAGGAGTGCTGGTGTCTTTGCAGATGTCTGCTCTTCTGGGCACTGACTCAAGGCTCCTTGTCTGAACAGAGAAGGAAGAAGGTTGGGAGGAGGAGGAGGATTTTGTCTTTGGAGGGTACCAGCCCACAGTAGCCTCCCTGCCCAAGGGCCAGCTGTCAAGGAGGCAGTCTCTGAGGTATTGTGCTTTGTGTGTGGCTGTAACTCCAGCCTCTGGCCACACTGCCCCTGTGGCAGGTGTCCCCAGGGTCCTCCCGTGGGCAGGGACCCTGCTGTCTCCTTGCAGGCAGGTATGTGACTGCTTCTCCTTGCAGCAGGTTTCCAGCTGAGAACAGCAGTGAAGCCAAACCAGAGCCCTGCTCCAAACCTCCTCCTGCAGCCAGCCAGAGCTCTGTGCAGAGCAGCAGGGCTGGAGGCCACTGGCTGGGCTTAACAGATGAGGATTTGATGGATTCAGAGCCACCATCTCCAGCAAAGGGCAGTCCCACTGTGTGCCAGCCCAGGCCTGCCCCAGCCAGGCAGCCCAGCTCCACCAGCCAGCTCCTGGCTGCACAGGAGGCAGAGGCTAAACCCAGCCCACGGGAGGAGGAGGAAGACTGGCTGACCACTGCCTTGGCTCACAAGAAAGCCCAAGCACAGCTGAAGGCCCAGGAGAGAAATGCCAAGCCCTCAGAGAGCCCAGGTGGAGGGCTGGCTCCTAGCTCTCCTGTCAGGTAAAGGCATGGCTGATGGCAAAGGCCTATAGCTGTTTGCAAAGTAGTGAAAGGACAAGGGGCAATGGTTTTAAATTGGAGAAGAGTAGATTTAAACTGGACATTAGAAAGAAGTTGCTCCCCACGAGGGTGGTGGAACACTGGCCCAGGTTGCCCAGGGAGGTGGTTGAGTTCCCATCCCTGGAGGCATTCCAGGTGAGGCTTGCCAGGGCTCTGGGCAAGCTGCTCTAGTTGGGGATGTCCCTGCCCATTGGACTAGATGAGCTCCAGAGGTCCCTTCCAACCCAAAGCATTCTAGGATTCTATGGCTGCAGTGTTCCTGTTGTAGTTGTTCCCATGGAACCTCTCTCAGAAACCCTTGGCTCAGAGCTAGGAAATTAATTTTAAGCACTATCTTGTCTGGATTTGGGATAATAACAGAGCTTCCTCCCACTGATCCAGCCCACAGTCCCATCACACCTCTGGGCTCTCCTGCCAGTTGTGGCCCAGATTGCAAACACTGTCTTGGGTCCCATGGAGCTGTCCTGGATGAGCACTCTGCAATGAGGTCCCCCTGCTCCTTGTTCCTGCCATCATATCCCTTCATTCCTCCTAGTTCTAGCCAAGCTTCCTCCTCCAGTTGAGTTTACAGGGACACAGGTTCAGACTTGTGCCATTGGAATGGGATTCAGAAGTGAATTGTAGACAAACAGCTGTGTGTCATGGGCCAGAGGAGTGTTAGCTGCTGCTGCTGCCCAGGGCAAGGGAGATGCAGCAAGGAGGAGCACCTGGAGTGGAGCTTTTGAGGTGTCTTTGCTCCCTCTGCAGCCAAAAAGCTGACCCCTGCCACAGCTGAGTGGGAAGAGGCTTCTGCCTGCAAGGCAGGAACTGGTGTTGGGGAAAAGGATTTTGTCTTTCATCACCTCCTTGGCTCTCCCACATAGGATGCTTTTTCCTTGCAGCCAACCACCCACATTCAGAGGAGCACCTGAGCAGACAGCTGCTCGGCAGGATAAGGCAGCAAGCACAAATGGCTCTGGGTAAGGCCTCCCTTGCATTTCAGTCATCTTCCACAGGTCAGATTTCCTGCAGAAAGCAGCTCTGTGGGGGAGATTGGGGAATGGGGAGAGATCACTTTGGTCTGAGACAGAAGCACAGAATGTTAGGGGTTGGAAGGGCCCTAGAAAGATCATCTAGTGCAACCCCCCTGCCAGAGCAGGAGCACCTAGACCAGCTCACACAGCAATGTGTCCAGGCAGCTCTGCAATGGCTCCAGACAAGGAGACTCCACAGGCTCCTGGGCAGCCTGGGCCAGTGCTCTGGCACCTGAACTGCAAACAAGTTCCTCCTCAGCTTAATACTAAACCTCCTATGGTCCAACTTGCTCCCATTCCCTCTTGTCCTACCATTGGATGCCATTGAGCAGAGCCTGGCTCTCTCCTCCTCACACTCACCCTTCACATATTTCTAAGCATTGCTGAGGTCTCCTCTCAGTCTCCTCTTGTCCAGGCTGAAGAGACCCAGCTCTCTCAGCCTGTCCTCCTAGGGCACATGCTCCACTCCTTTCAGGATCTTGCTGGCCCTGTGCTGGACTCTCTCCAGCAGCTCCCTATCCTTCTGGAGCTGAGGGGCCCACAACTGGACACAGCATTCCAGGTGAGGCCTCCCCAGGGCAGAGTAGAGGGGGAAAGAGCTCTGTAAGCAGGAGGGAAGGCAGTGAAGGATCATCAGACCCCTGCCTATTTAATCCCAGTGAGCCAGGCAAGCTGTATGTGTGCCTCTTGCTGAGCTGGGACACTGCTGTGCATCCCTGGTGTCTCTGTGCCCATGCAGGTGGCCTGTCCCCTGGCTCAGCAGCACGAGCCAAGCCTCAGCTCAGCCACTGGAGCCTGGGAAGGTGAAGCCCTCCAGAGACACCAGCACCTCAGGTGTGTCTTGTGGGCTTGCATGATTTAGGCAGCAGGATGCAGAGAGGATCCCTCTGCCCTGGCAAACAAACCAAGCAAGCCAGGCAGGAGCCACAGGATCATCCTTGGCCATGTGGCTGCTGCCCAGGCTTTGAGCAGCCATTGTCAGAGGAGGCTGCCAAGCTGCAGGATCCTACCAGCCCCATTCCATGGGCTGGTGAGGATATGGGGCTGGGGCACACTGAGCTCTACAGTGCTGCCTTTGGGGGTTTCAGAGGGCTGCAAGGGACTTGCTGTCTCTGAGCAATGGATGAGCATAAGTTTGTGGTTTGTGCTGTCACTTCTCTCTCCTCCTTCCTTCCTGCTGCCCTGACACTCATCCTGTGAGTGCTGTGTGCTGGAAGACCCCTTCCTGCCCTGGGCTGAGGCTTTGCACTGGCTCAGAGGCCACTGGAAGTGTCTTAGGGGAGCCAGCCTCCTCCCTAGACAGTGGAGATGGAGGAGGAGCTGTGCTTTACCCCTAGACTTACTCTGCAGAGCAGAGTCCCCTCCATTGTGGGTGGGGTGGGCTAGAGGTGCAGGTATGGACAAGCCTGTCTGACCCTTCATCTCCATCACCAGCTGCCAGAACAGAGCCAGAACTCTTCATGCTCTGCCCAGCAGACCCAGGCTCTCATCCCTCTAGGAAGGGATGGTTCCCATTGCCATGTCTGAACAGACTTGTTCAATTTTCAGTCCCCACAGCCTTGTTCCCAGGAGAGCAGGAGACCCAGGGCACTGCCCCACTCACTCAGGTAGGTCTGTTGGTGCCAAGAGATGCAGGGTGGTGATTGCAAGCCCTCCCCTGCTATGCTTCCTTGGCAGGAGAATGTGCCCTGCTTTGCACCTCTGGGAGCTCATACTCATGGAGGCAAAGGATTTGGAGAGCCCCAAAATTCCCCAAGTCATGTTTATCAGGCCAAAGTGTATGTGTGCTGTGGATACTTTGTAAATCTTGGGCATTTACAATCTTGCATTGCCTGAGCTGCACTTACACAGTTCCCCAGGCACATATATATTCTATTGATTGGAGGCTCCACTTGATAAAGGACTTTTCCTTCAGCTGGTTTTCCCCAGTGTTGTGGTGAGGATGCTCTGAGATTGCTTCTAGACAACTGAAGGGGAATCAGAGCCTCTGACAAGACAGGGCAGGTCTTACTTGGTCTTTGAAGCCTCCTATTTCTCCTGTAGCTGGGCCTCCTCACCCTGCCTTGATGGCAGGACACACACTGCTTCCCAGAGGACTTGTATCCCCAGAGAAGGAAGAGCCCAGCATGCCTGTGTCTGGGGTAGGGGCTGCTGAGTGTCACCTGGGGAGAAGAGACAGCCTAGCAATGGACTTGGGCTGGAGAAGAGCAGAGTTGGGACTGCAGCAGGCTGGGAATGGATCACCATTCCCAAACTAGGAGGAGATGTTCTCCCTAGAGCTTTACCTCCCTGACAGGCACAGTTTGAAAATCCCTTGTGGTCTCCTGTGGCCCCTGGTGCCATAACTGNAACCTCCCTGAGATCATTGCTTGTCTCCACAGGTTCCCACAGCCAGGGCACAGCTCCAGGCTGCCCCACAGCTCCAGGTGAGACATGTGACTGCCTTTGGGGGTTTATGGCCACACCACAAAGCTGCCGATCCTGAAGGGCTTTGATCTTCTCTCTCCAGGCAGAGTCCCCAGCCCTGGGCTTGCAGCATGAGAGGAGGCTGGGAGCTCCCACAGCTCAAGCCTGTGAGGATGCATCAGGCTGTTGGTCAGCACTGCTCAGTGCCCAGGCCCGGATAGCAGAGCTGGAGAGCAAGGTGTGTCCCATTGCCTGCTGGAGCAGGGAGCAGGGGTGACCCAGGGGGAGGAGAAGGGGCCATGGCTGAGCTAAACACCATCAGGGTGACAGGGGAGAGAGAAAAACCTCCCTTGTCCAGAGATGCCTACAGTCACCAAGTGCTGTTGTGGGAGCTCTGTCCCTAGGGCAGCACAAGCACCTTCTTGGGTGCCCAGCAGGTCCAGATCCAGGAGCTGGAGAGGACACGGCACAGACTGTTGCTGGAGAGTCTCCAGCAGCAACACCAGGAGGACCTGGATCTCCTCAAGACTGCCCACAGGTACCAGGCTTTTGCCTGTACTCCTCTCTGTCAGGCCTTTGCCTGCAGCCCTGTCCATCTCCCCTGGGGTGGAAGCACTGGGCTGCTCAACTCCTCTCCCTAAACCCCCTTTATTCTGAGCAGTGAATCTCTGCTGTGCACATAGTTTGGGTCACTAAGAAACCAGCTGTTGGAAGAGAAGCCCATAACCCTCAGATGTGGTCAGGGGTGGACACCCATCAGTGGCATGCCCTGTGACAGACCACCATGCCAGCTCAGCTCTGGGGACCTGGTGCTCAGCCAGGCCACAACCAGGCCTTTTCCACGGTGCCCATTCTAGGGAGCACTGGTTTGTAACAGCTAGAATGGACTCCTTCCCCATGTCCTGCAGGGCTGCTCTCCAGGAGATGTGCAAAGAGCATGAGGAACAGCTCCAACGGCTGAAGAGGCTGAAGGAGCAGGAGCTGGAGGCAGTGACCAGTGTCGTGTCACACACCAGGTACCAATGGCCACCACTGTATCCTCACCCTGGGCCCTGGCTGCAGTGTTCCTTCTCCTCCAGGGAAACAGCCTTGACCCCTGGCACCAGGGACCATCTCCTCTCTCACCTAGTGCCTCCAGAGATGCTGCACTGTGCAGTATCCAGTGTGGCTAGCAGGATACCCATGAGGCAGCAATGTGCCCTTGTGGCCAAGAGGCCAATGGCATCCTAGGATGCATGAAGAGGAGCGTGGCCAGCAGAGCCAGAGAGGTTCTTCTCCCCTCTCCTCTGCCCTGGGGAGGCCTCACCTGGAATCCTGTGTCCAGTTGTGGGCCCCTCAGCTCCAGAAGGATAGGGAGCTGCTGGAGAGAGTCCAGCACAGGGCCAGCAAGATCCTGAAAGGAGTGGAGCATGTGCCCTAGGAGGACAGGCTGAGAGAGCTGGGTCTCTTCAGCCTGGACAAGAGGAGACTGAGAGGAGACCTCAGCAATGCTTAGAAATATGTGAAGGGTGAGTGTGAGGAGGAGAGAGCCAGGCTCTGCTCAATGGCATCCAATGGTAGGACAAGAGGGAATGGGAGCAAGTTGGACCACAGGAGGTTTAGTATTAACACAAGGAGGAACTTGTCTACAGTGAGGGTGCCAGAGCACTGGCCCAGGCTGCCCAGGAGGCTGTGGAGTCTCCTTGTCTGGAGCCATTGCAGAGCTGCCTGGACACATTGCTGTGTGAGCTGCTCTAGGTGCTCCTGCTCTGGCAGGGGGGTTGCACTAGATGATCTTTCTAGGGCCCTTCCAACCCCTAACATTCTGTGCTTCTGTGTCCCATGGGTGACCCTCCCTTTATCCTCTCTGCAGGTCTCTGAATGGGATTGTTGAGCAGATGGAGAAGCTCTGCAGTGACTTCCAGAGCCTGTCCCACAAGATGGAGGCCATGTACCACAGCACCTGCCAGGAGCTGGCCACAGAGGCACAGCAGAGGGACAAGCAGCTCAAGGGTATGTTTGCCATTCCTCTGGGCCAGAAGAGTTGCAGGAACACCCAGGAAACAGAACTGCTCTGAGTCAGCCAGAGGCTGCCAAAGCCTTGGTCTCCCTGTTACAATAAACACTGTCCTGGGGATGTGCAGAAGGTGACGAGCACACACACATCCAGTTTTTCTGTGAATATAGCGTGGATAGAGGGGGATCTTCCCACCTCATGCTGCTCATGGCCCTTCTGCTGCCTCTCCACAGTGCTCCAGGACAGGCTGTCCCAGCAGCAGAGGGACATGGAGGAGGAGTGGGGCCGACTGCAGCAGGTGATTGGTAAAATGGAGATGAGGCTGAGCGAGCAGACACGGCTGCTGGAGCAGGTGAGCCCACACTGTGTCCTCTCCTCAGCTCAGCCCTCCTGTCTTGCCTACTGGAGGTCCCTGGCCTGGTGCCTGTGAATAGAATCTGTCTCTCCCTCCCTGTGTGAGCCCAGGAGCGCTGGAGAGTGACAGCAGAGCATTCCAAAGTGGAATCCCTGCAGCACTCACTGGAGGAGCAGAGGCGAGGCATGAGCCACCAGCTGTCCATGGAGAGAGCAGAGCTGCAGAAGGCAAAGGTGAGTTGGGGGGGACATCTCCAGGTGCTTTTCACATGTCCCATGAGTCTGACTGGGGCTGCACAGTGGTGTGTGGTGGATGAAAGAGCTGGGTGAGTGATGTCTCTCTCTTAAACACCTGAAGGCAGTGTAGTTACTCAGGGTGGTGAGAAGCAGACTGTTCCAGGAACAGCCTCTACCAACCTGTTCTTAGATGTTGACTAAAGCATCAGTTGCTCCTGCCTCATGGATGGATCCTTGAGGAGTTTGGGCAAGCCAGATCAGGCACAGCCACATCCATTCTAAGTCTGGTGAGAGGAAACCCCCATGGTGGGTTAAGCAAAACCTCCTCATGCCATGGAGACATGTCCAGCACCAGTTCTGCTCCCCACTAGAGCTGTACAGAAGGGATCTGTGGTACAGATAGTGTGGCAGAGCTGCATTTTTAAGGGCTACCAGGTTGAAAAATGATCATTCAGGCTGGAAATTTCCACTGCTGACAAACTGCCATGTCTTGAGCATGTTTCTTAGGGTGTGCAGCACGGTGAAGGGCTCAGTCCTTTATGGGGAAGGAAGTGTGTGCTGTATGTGTGTGCATCTGTACAATCCCAGCTGTGCCAGCCCTTATCCCCAAGGGTGGATGGATGGATGGATGGATGGATGAAGGCACTGCTGGAGTACCTGGTGGGGTTGCTCTGCACCCCAGACTGGCACAGACAAGGAGCTAAAGAGGGGCAGATCTCTTCTATTGCTTGGGAAGACATGAGACAGTGTCCAGGACAGAGCAGCTAATGCAACCATTTCCTCCATGCTCATCCTAGGAGCAGGCAGAGCTCCAGGGCCAGGAGCTGAAAGCCAAGGAGGAGCAGCTGGTGAGGGACAGGGAGCTGCTGGACAAGGCCTGGCAGGAGCTGAGGCTGGAGAAGGAGAAGGTGACCAGGGCTGCACTGCACATTCGGCAGCAGGAGGAGGAGATGAAGAGCACAGCCAAGGTAAGGGTTGGCTCTCTGCTGGGGTATCACACTCCTCCTGAAGCCATGCATCCTAATCCTGTGCTGGCTGGGGAGTAAAGGGATGCACAAAGGAGCCCTGGCCCAGGGCAGCAAGGGTCCCTGTCCCCAGCCTCCCCAGCCACTCTGCCTTGCAGCTCTCCTCCCAGAAGTACAAGGAAGCAGAGCGAGTGCTGCAGCTTTCCTCCCATAAGTACGAGGAAGGGGAGCGAGCCCTGAGGGAGGCAAGCAGGAAAGAGTCCCAGGAGCAGAACAGGCTGCAGGCCATGCAGCAGCAGCTGGAGAAGCTGATGCAGTATGAACAGAAGCTGCAGCAGGCAAATACCCTCTTGCCTTCCCTTCTTGGCCTGGGGCTGCTGTGCCAAGGGCTTGACACTTTGCCAACAGCTTCTCTCTTTCCCTTTCTCCTGGGGATGGGACAGGAGCAGCTGAGCATGGCTCACCAGAGGAGACAGCTGGAGAAGCTATGCAAGGAGGTGTCGCTGACCATGACCCAGAACCTCAGTACCCCTAGGAAAGGCCTTTCCAGCATGCGATGTAAGCTTCCTGCATGCTGCTGATGGAAAGGACATATTGGGGGGCAGCTGCACTTGTATTCCATTTCTCAAGAGGCTTGGGATGTTTTTCTATATAAACCTCAGATGTGAGTTGGCCTCCTTGCCCTCTGAAGGAGCTAAGTGGAGCTCTCTGAGGCAGGGCAGTGACAGGAAGGGGGTAGAGTGGGCAGAAAGGGAGAGGCAGGTGGGTTAAAGCCCATTTGCACTGGGAGGTTGGGGAGGACCCTGCTGTGGGGAGGTGTAGACAGCAATGAAAGGGATGCTTTGTTGTCTCCATCTGCAGTTCCTCCAACAGTGACAGTACCAGACAGTCAAGCTTCTATTCCAGACCTTCTGCCTCCCCTCAGTGTGCTTGCTCGGAACAACCTGGAGGGTTACAAGCCAACCCAGTCCATGAGTAGCCCCAGTGAGTTCTACACCAAACTGCTGCTTCTGAAGTACCAGGCCCAGAAGGTGAGTTGGTGGAAGACTAGGGCTGGAAGGGACTTTGAACCAGCTGGGTGGGAGCAGGGCTGAGTGAAAGTACCCAGGGGTACCACGACTGGGTACCTGCCCATTGCTCATGCATGAAGGGGGTATGGGATGCTTATGAGCAACACCCTGGACTGTGACTCCATTTCTGTGGCACTCACTGGTATCCATCCCATCCATCCCTCTCTTCTCAGAACCATGCTGACTTAGAGAATGTGCGATTATACCAAGAGTCCCTGAAGAAAGAGACCTACAACACTTCGTTTCTGTCAAGCTGAGGAAGTGGCCTTTCCATGCACTGCCCAAGGGACAGCTGTGTCCATGCTTCCCAGGAGCAGCAGCAGCAGGAGGCTGCTGTGCACTCCACATGAGGGAGGAAAACAAACAATAAATAATCCCAGTTCTCAGCTGAGGACCTGTCCTTCCTTATAAAAACCATCTTGGAGCGTACAGAGCGTGAAATCCACCCCCATGGGCTGAGAAGCCACAGCTTGTCTGTCCTCCATCCCTAAGGGTGAGTGCCACAGGGACCTGCCCTTGTGGAGGTGGACTCAGTTGGTCCTGCTGCTGTCTCATGGGCAGGGATGTGACAACCAAGATGTTCTGGAAGATCATAGACATTTGATGGAGATGCAAGGCTGGGTAAAAGCTGTCACATCTCTTCCTTGGGGCTGTGCTGAGGTTGATCATCTCCCCTCCCTGCTGCCCCGGGGCGACAGCAGAGCCGCTCTGCACCCTTCAGCGCGATCTGCCCTGGGGTCAGAGGAGCAAGGGCGGAGATGGCGAAGGGTAGCTCGGGGCGAGGGAAGAGCTCATTACTTCGGGGATGAGATGTCATTTCTAGTCAGGCGCAGCGCTAGAGAGCCCCGTTGCTATGGCAGCGGGGACCTTCTATGCAGGGCGCTGCGCGGCGCAGCCCTTGTTGCCATGGTAACGGGGGGGCCTTCCACCGAGGGTGGCGCGGACCATGGCGGCGCCCTTACTGAGCGCAGCGCTGCTCGGCGTCCGAGGCGGGCGGGCTTTTGGCACGGCCGGTGAGACAGGGGCTGGGGAGCTCCAGTTACCCGCGAGTGGGCAGTGGAAGCCGTTTGGAGTGGGCTAGGGCCGGGGGGAGAGCTCTCGGACGCCTGGGAGGGCTGGCTTGTGGAGGCGGCGGTGGCACCGGCCCGGGACTGTGCTCCTGCTCTCCGCCTGCCTCGCCTCGGCCTAGTTTTTTGCTCTCTCTGTATTAAACGGGAACTCTCTCCGCTTCCAGCTGCGCTCTGCAAGCGGGCAGCCCCGCTGGGGCCGATGCCCAACGAGAATATTGACGTCAGCAACTTGGAAGCGCTGGAAAAATACCGCAGCTTCACTCGCTACTTCAGGCTGGCGGAGAAGGAGAGCAGGAAGCCCTGCTGGTGGAGGACGTACCGGCAGCACACCTACCCCCAGCCAGGTACTGGGGGAAGGAGCTGCACCACACAGGGTTGTGTGGCTGAAGGTCACAGGACTTCTCTTGTTGGGGCCACAGCTTTGCTCTTTGTCAAGAGCTGGTGAGGTGCTTTGGCACGAGGTTGGCCTTTCTGTGCTGTAGAAGCTTGCAGAGTGCAAATTTTAAAGTAGAAAAGGGTAGATTTAGACTAAATATCTGGAAGAAATGTCTTACACTGAGGCTGTAAGGCTGTAACACTAGTACAGGTTGCCCAGAGAGGTGATGTATGCCCCATCCTTGGAAGCATTCCAGATCAGATTGGGGCTCTCAGCAACCTGGTCTAGTTGTTCCTTCTCACTGTAGGAGTTTGGACTAGATGACTTTGGAAGGTTCCTTCCAACTCAAACCATTCTGTAATTCAATGAAATGTCTTCAGGGGAAATGGATGGTAGTTTTCTGGAAGGAGAGAGGCTGTTCAGGATCTAACAAAAGACATGGAACAAAGAAAAGTGATTCCTGGGAACCTCAGCAGTATCAGAGAAAGCAGACCAGGACCCAGAGCTTTAGTCCTGCAGCAAATAATACTGTTTGACTGCTCTGCTGAGCAGCCACAGAGACAGAACTGCTCACCAGCTGGCCAACCTATGGGTCTGGGAGTGCAGAGAGTTGGGGAAGGAGGAGACAGCAGAAGTGTGGAGAGACAGAGGGAAGGCAGAGGTGGTAGAATTGAGCCTCTGATGCCTTAAGGTTTGTGTCTCTTTCACACACTCAAACATTTTGCAGGGGTTTTGTGTTTGGGCATTTTGGGTATTCACATTTTTCTCTTACCTGATTTTTTTCACCCCTCTCTGAAGAGCCAAAGACTGACATCAGCCTGCCACGTGGGAAGCTGCCAAGGGCAGAAAAAATCAAAGAAAGAAAGAAGATGCTGAGGGAGAACCGCGGGAATGCCGAGATGGAGAGAGCAGCTCGGCTCCGCACTGGTCTGTGCCCCACCACCTCCCTCCCTGCCCTGGCCACTCTGACTGGCCCCCAGCTGCCTCCTGCAGTGTTCCTCTCTCCTTGCAGTGCTGATTCCCCTCGAGGAAGTCCGAGCTGAGTGGGAGAAGACCAGTGGCCCCTTCCACAAGCAGCGAGTGGCAGAGCACTGCGGGATATTTCGTGACTTGTTCAAGGGAGCCACGTTCACCCCCTGGGTTCCCTTGAGGGTGGAGTACAGCCAAGAAGATGAGCAGCTCGTGCCAGTCTACTATGGGAACATAGTGACTCCATCAGAGGTGTGTGAGGGGAGCTGGGAACAACCCTAACCCCATGGGAAGCCTGTGTGTTTCTGCCAGATGCTTCTAACAGGCATTGTTTATTCTGGGGGATTTCTTCTAGAAGAATATGTCCTCTGTGATGAAGGAAATATGTTTCATGGACATGGAAAGGACAGAGCTTTGCAGCAGGATTGTTGTCTCTTGGCAGGCTGATGTTTATTAATGCTCCAGGTGGAGCTGGGTTACTCACTGGTGTGGCTATGCCCAGTCAGTGGTGTATCCTGGCCATGCCTGTGACAAGTTCATATTGTTTGCCTTGGAAATTATGATCTGGTCTTAATGGAACCTGTTGATTTAACAATGTATATTCTCTTCACTTTGCTCTTTTAGGCTTCCAATCCCCCTGAAGTATCATATGAGGCAGAGAAAGGCTCCCTCTGGACTTTATTGCTCACAAATCCAGGTGAGTAGCAAGTTCTTTTAAAAAAAACTTGGATAAACTGGGTTGTTTCATTCTGCTTTTGGTTAGCTTCTGTTTCTTTTGGCTGCATAGCAGAGATGATGTGGTATCTGCTAAGAAGGGATATATTACATAAGCAGGAAAGATTGTAGCCTCCCCTAATCTCTAGCAATTGAGAGATGGGACAGTGTAGAGAAGACAATTCACTGACTGCTATCTTTTATTTGCCCTCAAAGTCCTCTCCCTGGCAGATAGGTTAGCTGACACTCTTTGCCTTGGGACACCAAGGCACAGTGAAGTGAAGTGAAGCAGCTGATTAAGAAGTCCTTTTAATGTTGGAATTACATCTCTAGAGCTTTTTGCTTCTCATTTTGAGCCTAATACCATAAGAGTGAGTTAGTTTGCTGCTAGGAAAGGAATGCTGAGAGGTCTCAAGCTGCTTCTTTTCCTCCACTGAAAGCAGATCTTGATGTTCTCACTTTGGGGTTGGTGCAGACACTGTGGTGTCTCCAAGTCACCTTTCTCTGTTGTGTGCATTTTCAGATGGACATTTAAGAGACACAGACTCAGAGTACCTCCACTGGCTGGTGTGAGTACATCAGAGCTGCATGCTGCTTAGCTTGGGGAAGGCAGCTGTGTTGCTTTCTCTGGTGCTTCTGCTGTTAGCTTCTTTACTCCTGTGCCCTGGGTCCTGCTAAAGAGGCAGTAGTTCAGATGTTGCTGCTGTTTGGCATTCAGATCACTGGGTGTGATTTTTTTCTTCCAGTGGGAGCAGCCTCTGCTATCTGTTCACTTGTCAAACAGGGCATAAGTCATGTCAAGGCAGAGCCCAGAGTGATTTGCAATCCTGGGGGTGGATCTGCTGGGGCTGATGGAGGGAAATTGAATGGCCCCACCTGGAATGCTGTGTACAATTCTGGGCCCCCCAGCTCAAGAAAGGATAGGGAGCTGCTGGAGAGAGTCCAGCCCAGGGCCAGCAAGAGCATGAAAGGAGTGGACCATGTGCCCTAGGAGNCACAGTAAACTCCTTTGTGTTCAGGACAAACATCCCAGGCAACGACATCAGGTCTGGTGAGGAGCTCTGCCATTACTTGCCCCCGTTCCCTGCCAGGGGGACTGGCTACCATCGCTTCATCTTCGTGCTCTTCAAGCAAGATTGCCCCGTGGATTGCCGCGAGGACATTCGGCCCGTGCCTTGGTAACTCAGCCTGTCCCTGGGCAGCTGCATGCTCACTTGGCTTGCTTCTTACTGCTGTAGGAGAGGAAATGCTTTTACCCTACAGGGTTGTTCAGGGCTGCTTGGAGTTTGTGTGTCACCTGAAGCCACGATCCCAGCCCTGCAAGCACTGTGGAGTCCTGTTGCATTCCAAGAGGCTGTCCAAGTGCTTCGCCCTGCCTCTGTGGCAGTGTGCACAGGGCTGGAGAGGCTGGCAGGTTTGCTTCTTGTGGTTTCCTTTTCCACCTCTATTTTATAGATCCTGGGGTGATGTGGGGGACTAGTTGCCTAGCAGGTTGCTGCAGGAAAAGAGATTCACACTAGCTGCTGTGCTTGTGTCTTGTGTCCAGCCACAGCCTCAAGATGCGAACCTTCAGCACGTTTGACTTCTACAGGAAGCATGAGGATGCCATGACTCCAGCAGGGCTGGCCTTCTGCCAGTGCCAGTGGGACAGCTCTGTTACTTGGGTCTTCCATCAGCTTCTCAGTAAGAAAAAGAAATGCAGTGTTCAGGGATGCTGGAGGGAGCCTGTTTGTGGGTTGGGACATGGCCCTGTGGGTAATGCACATGTTCAGTGAGCAAACTCTGCCTCTAGGCTCTTGACTGGTCCTGGCACTTGTCTAGAATCATGGAATCACAGATAGGAAAAGAGCTTTAAGGTCATCAAGTCAATCATTAACCAGCACTAAACTATGTCTCTCAGCAAACACATCTACAAGTCTTTTAAACCCCTCCAGGGATGGTGACTCCACCACTGCCCTGGGCAGCCTGGGCCAGGCCTTGACAACCATTTAAGAGAAGAGATTTTTCCTGATATCCTATCTAAACTTCCCCTGGTGCCACTTGAGGATGTTTCCTCTTGTCTTGTTGCCAATTACCTGGGAGAAGAGACCAACCCCCACCTTGCTCCAGCCTCCCTCAGGAAGTTGTAGAGCATGAAAAAGTCTCCCCTGAGCCTCCTTTCTCCAGATTAAACAACCCCAGTTCTCTCAGCTGCTCCTCACAAGACTTGTGCTCTAGACCCTTCACCAGCTTCTTTGCCCTTTTTTGGACATGCTTCAGCATCTCAATGCCCTTCTTGTATTGAGGAGCCCAAAAGTGAACCCAGGATTTGAGGTGTGGCCTCAGCAGTGCTCAGTACAGGGGGAAAATCCCTGTCCTAGTCCTACTTGTCACACTAGTGCTGATCCAAGCCAGGATACTGTTGCCCTTCTTGGCCATCTGGGCACACTGCTGATTCATCTTCAGCTGCTGTTGACCAACACTCCCAGATCTTTTCCCACCAGGCAGCTTTCTAGCCAATATTCCCCAAGCCTGGAGCACTGGATGGAATTGTTGTGTTGCCTAGGATCTGTTACAGCAGAGAGTGGATTCCACTAAACTAACAGCAGTCTGAAGGAACAACCTACAAAAGGCTCTTTTGGACAAGCATTTTAAAAAATAACACCAAGAGAGCCTTCAGCAGGGTGTGCTCAGCTAGCCCTGGTCCTGTGTGCACGTGGGGGGCCCTTGCTGGTGAAAGGGGGGGCTTGGGATTCAGACCTGAGTCACCTTGCTGAGTTTCTGCATCTCTCTTACAGATATGAGGGAGCCTGTGTTTGAGTTTGTGCGACCTCCTGTGTACCACCCTCCACAGGTCAAGTTCCCACACAAACAGCCTCTGAGGTACCTGGACAGATACAGAGACACCCAGGAGCCCACCTATGGCATTTACTAGGGACCTGGCCTCCTCTTGAGGCTCTCTGGAATATGCTGGGTTGCCAAGCCTGGCAGATGAGGCTGCCAACTTCCCTGCCTTCCCAGTGCTGTGGGAGCTGCATGTGCCTCTGGAGAGAAACAAAGTCTCTGCCCTTCAGCTTCCAGTTCTCCTGTGCTGGCAGTGCTAGGAAATGTGCAGCTGAAGGCAACAAACTTTCACAGTGCTGGCAGCAGTGTAGTCAAAAGGCTACTTAGGATGCTCATAAGTGGAAGCAAATCCATGCCCAGGCTGAAATGTTGCTGCTGATTCTGTAGCAGAGCTCAGCAGTAGGGGTGGCAGAGTAGAGTCTCTCCAGAGATGCCTTGCTTCTCTGCAAGGATCACAGTTCTCCTTTGGCCTGTTTATAGAATATAGTCCAGCCTGGATTTCCTCCTCTTCCAGTGCTGTGGTTCAGGACTGTGTTGGTTTTCATTTATGCAGTTCTTTTAAATAAGAGATGAGTCTGATTAAACACACTGGGAGCAATGCTGGCACACTTGTCTTTATTGGGAAGAGCTTGGTATCCTGGCCAGCTGGCACAGTGCTGGGGAGCTCAGCAGGATGCAGGGAAGGAATTGATCCTGCCAGGGTCACTTTCCCCTCTTGGATGTTGTAGTGCAGGTGCACAGGTGGTGAACCTGCACAAGGTCACAGCATCCCAGCATGGTGGCAGTTGGAAAGGACCTCTGTGAATCATCTAGTCCAACTTCCCTGCTAAGCAGGGTCACCCAGAGCAGCTTCCCCAGGATCACATCCGGGTGGGTTTGGAATATCTTTCCAGAGAAGACTCCATAGCCTGTTCCAGTGCTTAGGGATCCAGGCCCTGGCAGAGGTGTGTTCCCTCAAAGGGGCAAAAAAGGAGTGAAATCAAATTCTACCTTGTCATTCATAGAAATACACATTGCTCTGAACCTAGTCAGCCTCTGCCATGTGTCCCCCTGTGCTTCCCAGCCCTTCCTGTCCTGGGAGGAGCAGCTCCAGCCCTGCCCATCATCTCCACAGCGTGTGGCACACCCAGCGTGACCAAGGGTGTCACTTTAAGAGCTTGCCTGGCTCGGAGCCCTGCCCCACCTCCGGGCTTAGCGTCACTGTCTCCTCCTCCTCTGCACAGCTGAGTTTCTATTTCCTTGACTTCTTTTGCCGGGTTCTTTCCCCCATCCTGCTCCCCAGTGCAGGCAAGGATGGCATCACTCCCGAAGCTGGAGTGCTCCATCTGCCTCGAGCTGTTCAAGGTGCCTGTGACCTTGCCCTGTGGGCACAACTTCTGCAAGCACTGCATCAGCCACCACTGGCACAGTCAAGAGCAGGTGCCCCCCGGGGCTGAGAAGGACTACACTTGCCCTGACTGCCGTAGAGTCTTCAAGCAGCGCCCGGAGCTGGAGAAGAACATCACCCTGTGTACCGTGGTGGATCTAGCACGGAACAACGAGGCATCGAGCTTGGGCATAGAGAGGTGTGAGGGAGCCCAGGGAGAGCTGTGCCCACGCCATGGGTGTCCACTGGAGCTGTACTGCCAGGATGAGCAGCAGTGCATCTGCTGCATCTGCACCATCCGGCAGTGCCAGCGGCACCGCTGGCTGCTCTGCCAGGAGGAGCACTCTAGAAAACAGGTGGGGATGATAGGGGCACGGCTGGGATGATAAGGGAGGGTGGGCAGGGGGAGCTGTGGCAGCCCAGAAAGCCTATCCTGGGCTGCAGCAAGAGAAATGTGGCCAGCAGGTGGAGGGAGGTGAATCTCCCCTTCTACTCCACTCTGGGGAGACCTCACCTAGAGTACTGCATCCAGTTCTGGAGCCCCCAGGACAGGAAGGATCTGGAGGTGCTGGAAGGTGTCCAGAGCAGGGCTATGAGGATGATCAGAGGCTGGAGCACCTCTCCTCTGAGGACAGGCTGAGAGAGTTGGGATTATTCAGTCTGGAGAAGAGAAGGCTCCCAGGAGACCTTTTTGTGGCCTCCTAGGATCTGCAGGGGCTACAAGAGAGCTGGGGAAGGACTTTTTAAGGTGTCAGGTAGCTATAGGACTAGGGACAATGGGCACAAGCTTGAGGAGGGGAGGTTAAGGTTGGATATTAGGAAGAAGTTGTTCCCCAGGAGGGTGCTGAGCCACTGTGCCAGGTTGCCCAGAGAGGTGGTGGCAGCCCCAGCCCCGGCAGTGTTGCAGGCCAGGCTGACTGGGGCTGGGAGCAAGCTGCTCTAGTACCAGGTGTCCCTGCCCATGGCAGGGGGGTTGGGGCTAGATGTTCTTTAAGGTCCCTTCCAACCCTGACAACTCTGTGATTCTATGATCAGGAAAGGCACAGCATCCCCCTCCACTGTCCTGTGCCCTTCTGTAGGGACATGATGTGCCTCTGTGTGCCAAGCTGTGCCTGGCCTCAGCTGGCAGGGGCTCTGGCCAGGGAGATGCCACCAGCACTCATCTGCTGCCTGAGAAACCAAGGGCTGGCAGGAGCAGCAGAGAGCTTGCCAAAGCCAGCAGCATCAGATGAGTGGTGCCCAAAGTGTTTGTGACTTAAAGAGTGAAAGGCAGCACAGGGATTCACTTCTCAGTGACCCTGGATTCAGCCTCTCCCCTTCCCAAGCCTTCTCCTTCCCTGCAAGCCTTGTCCTGCAGCCCTGAGAGGGCTCCTGGGGGCAAGGTGGGCAGCAGCATGCTGCACTGCAGGATGTTGGTGCCCTCCCTTTGCAGATCCTTTTGAAAGAGTCCCTAGAAAAAGCCCAGGAGGAGTCGGCGAGGATCGAGCAGGAGATGCAGGAGCTGGAGGAGCAAACACACAACATCAAGGTAGTGCTGTGACCACCTCCATGCCAGGGGTGCAGGTGGGAGTGTGCTGGCTCTCATGGCTTTGCCTCCCACAGAACACTTCTGAGGGGCTCAAATCGGTGATTCTGAACAAGTTCAGCCTCCTGAGGAAAGCTCTGGAGGATTGCCAGTGGCAGGCAGTGGCCAAGCTTGAGGAAGAGCAGGCGATGGCACTAGGGCGTGTGGAGGAGAGCTGGAGCCTCCTGAAGGATCGTCTGGACATCCTCAGCCAGCACAGAGAGAGGGCCCAGCAACTGCTGACCTGCCCTGACCACAGGACATTCCTCCAGGTACTGTCCTGGAGCCATGTCTCTCCTTGTGCCTGGGCACTGATGAGGGCAGAGAAGTGGTGAACCCCTTCCCCGGGGGAACACATCTTCAGCCCAACTCAGGGATGGGATGGGGCTGCAGGGAAGAGCTGCTTTTTGGGGGGGGTGGGGGAGATGCCCCTGTGCTTCCTACAGGACTGTGGGGCATCATCTCCCACCCCAAAACCACTCTCACCCACTGAGGAGATGAGGTGTGGGTGGGATTCAGAGCTGCTGATCCTCCCCCAGGCTGATGCATGCGTGACTGTGTGTCTGTCCACAGGAGTTCCTCCCACTCCCTTCTCCAGAGAGCCCAAAGACACTGCTCCCTGTGGAGTTTGATGTGGCCAGTGTGGTCAATCCCATCAATGAGATCCTCACCAACATCTCCAGGCATCTGCTGGTGGACCTGCCCAACTCTGTGGCTCCCAAAGCTCCAAACCCTGCTGGTCAAGGTAACCTTTCTGCTCACAGGGCCACTCCAAAGAGCTCCAAGTCATCCTGACCCACAGCCTGTCCCATGTCACTGTGCTGAGGACACAGCTGTTGGGCACAGGGGGTTGGCAAAGGGACACACATCTACTGTTCAGCAGATGGGTACCAATGGGGTGGGATGAGCTGGGTGTCTTCCCTGTGACCCCTCCTTGCTAGCAATGCTGAGCTGCAGTGACACATGCCTTCTTCCAGGTTTGGATATGATGAGCTTCCTCCCTCTCTTCCTCCTCCTTCTTCCAGCAAGGAACAAGATTTGGGGTAGCATCACTCAAAATCCCTGTCCCCATCCTCCACAGGGCCAGTGCATCCCCAGGACTCGCTGGTGAAGGTGGTGACTCCTCTCCCTGAGTGCCAGCTCCGAGCTGAACTTCTGAAGGGTGAGGAGCACATGGGGGTCTTGAGGGACAGCACCTCACTGGGGTCCCCAGCAGGCAGAGATTTCACCCAGCCAGCCTCTCCTTGGGAGGAGGGTCCTCATGGCTGCAGGGACAGGGGCTTCTTCCCTGCCTCTCCCAATCCCACTTCCTAAATTTGGAGAAGAGCGATGCAGGGCTGGGGTGGATGGACTGGGGGACACTGCATGGCTGGGAAAGAGCTTGTTTAGGGGGATTAGCAGCACCAAGGAATGTTTTCTCATGAGAAATGTGGCTGCCAGTGCCTGCCATTGGGTCAGTCACCGCCTCAGGTCTTGCTCTGTCTCCATCCTCTCCTCTTCGCCCACCTTGGGATTTCCTCAGCACCTTTTTCCACCATCTCTTTCCTGTTGGGAAGAGGGTTGGATAATGTTTAGGGCATGTTGATCATGTCACTCTTGCCAGGAAGGCAACTGATGTTTATGGGACCTGTAAGGATTCCTTCCATCAGGCCCCACAAAACATTCTCAGGGTTATTAATATGGGGGGAAATGTTCTTTATGGGCAGCAGACATGAGCCCAGTGCAGCTGCCAGGCCAGGATGGTGCAGGAGGAAGGTGAGGTCCTGGCAGCAAGTGCCCATGGTAGGAGGAGTTATCACAGCCCACGCTGAGGAGAGTAACTCCCCAGAATACCTTATTTACTCACTTAATGCCTGGTTTTCTCCCCCTATTCTCACCTACACTCCTATTTTTTACTCTTGAAACGAAGCACATCTCCTCCAAAATGACCACAGAGCCACTGCTGCCTGTTGGCTGTGAGCTGGGCTGTGCAGGAACTGTGTGAAGCATCTCAGTGCCTCACCAGCTGGTTTTGGGCTGTTCCTGTTCCTTCTAGCAGGCAGGTGAGCAGGTGTCACATCTCACCCTGCTCCACTCCCCCTCCAAACATGCTACAACTTGTTCTCTTCCATTTGGGGAGCCCAGCCCTAGGCAGTTTAAACCACATCATCACTGTGGGTGGGACTCACACCAAGGAAGTAAAGATCTGCTGAAGCATTTCAGCCTCATGTGTGCCATTGCTCTTCCCAGACTACCGCAACCTGACCTTCGATCCTGAGACAGCCAACAAGTACCTGGAGCTGTCGAAAGGTAACCGGAAAGCCAAACACAGCCCTGCTGCTGTCTGCAGGCAGCAGGAGCAAGGACCCCGCTTCGAGCTCTGGCAGGTGCTGTGCACAGAGGGCTACAGCCATGGCCAGCACTACTGGGAGGTGAAGATCTCCAGTCACTCCATCATCCTGGGGGTGACTTATGGTGCTCTGCCCCGCAAGCGGCAGCAGGGCCACAGGTTCAACATTGGGCTGGATGGGGGCTCCTGGGGGCTGCAGGTGCGGGAGGATTGTTACCTGGCCTGGCACAAGGGTCAGGCAGAGAAAATCCAGGAGCAGCTGTATAAGAATTTGGGGATCAGCCTGGATTACAGCAAGGGGCTCCTCTCCTTCTATGGCCTGGGGGAGAGAATGCAGCTCATCCACTCCTTTCACAATGTCTTCACTGAGCCCCTTTATCCTGTCTTTTGGCTGTGTGAGGGGAGAGCGGTGACGCTGTGCTGGAGGGACTGAGCTGGAGCTGAGGTGCTTCTCCACTAGCCAGGCTAATCAGCCCCAAGCTGGTGATGTAGCCAAGCTGCAGCCAGAGGCTGTTGCAGTGCAAGTGAGACCCTGATGCCCAGGCAGGAGTGGGGTGCATTGTTTTAACAAGAGCTGATGAGGACAGGCATGCAAGTTAAGCCACGCTGGTGGCACAAGTTAGGACAGGGGGAAGGATGGTGGGCTAAGAGCCATGCCCTTGCCATGGGGATGAAGCTTCTGGTGGCTGTGCGTGGGGCCACGTGTAGGTGACTGTCTCTGCAGACAAGGCAAGGGTGAGGGATAGGTACAAGAGTTAGGTATTTCCTCTTTCTTCCATCCTGGCCAAACTTCCTAAGCCTGGAGAAGATATGGGGTGAGAGAGACCCTGGAGCAGGATACTGCAGCCTCAGTGTGCTGTGGAGCAATACAGCAGGAGCTCTGTGCTCTCCCAGCCGTATGTGCAGGCAGATCCTGCTCTCCTAGCCTCCCTCAGTCTCCTCTTGCTGCTCTTAGACAAAGCAGAGCTGCTTTTTGGGGAGCTATGCTGCAGTTGCTCTTTATACAAAGCTGTTTTCCCCAATAAAGCTCCATTTTCCTATGGGTTTGTGTACCTCAGTGCTTGTGGGAGCCATAGGACCAAGCAGTGCTGGGGAGGAGTGAGCGAGGTGCCCCTGCTTCTGCACCCATCCCTGCAGGGCCCCATCCTGTCCCTCCATGGGGCCAGCAGTGGGGACCAGTTCCATGTAGTGACCAGCTGGCGACAGAGCTGGAAGGTGCTTTGTTTACAGTAGCACTGTGATAAGGAAACCTGGTTTCCTATGGCTCTGCCCCAAGGTTGATCTGGCATAGAAGTAAATCCAAAGCTTTGATTGAAGCTTTTCCAAAGCTGAGACCAGAGGTCTGGCATCTTTCCCCCACCCCCACGGGGATGCTGGTGAGGAAATGGGGTGAAACTGGTCACTGGATTCAAAGATACTGGGGACGTGCAGGCGAATGCATGGAGAATGAATCACATCAGCTTGTTTCCTTTGGGGGGAAAAAGGTTTAGAAGGATCAGTCTCCTTCTTCAAGGACAAAAGGGATTTGTCTTTGCCATGCTTCTTTCTTCACTCCACACCTCCCAACCCTGTCCTTGGGTGGGACCTTATCCAAGCTTGAAAGTGTCTGTATACCCTGCACAGGAGGTGGCCAAAAATCCCACGTTTACCAGGCAGAGCTTCATACCTGCTGTTTGCAGCAGCTACCTTCAGGGCCAACAGGATCCCGAGGAGGATTCAGATCCCAGTGGGGGCGATTCTTTGGCAGGTAGTGGATCTCGGGTGGGAGGCAGAGCATCCTCAGCAGGGTGGCACCCCTCGGGCTGCGGGACAGATCTCCCAGAAAGCAGTATATGCCGAGGAGAGGGACTAGGGATCTGCTGATCCCAGGGATGTGTGTGAAGGTTAGACACCCCCCTAACCCCAGCCGCTGCAGGGAGCGGAGCTCCGGCTGCGGGGAGGCGGAGCGGGCGGGCGGAGCGCGGCGGTCGCCCGCCTCCCGCCAGGGCTGGGAGCGGGGCCGGGACCGGCTGCTCGAGGGCGTTCAAGGATGGAGACCGCGCCCGGGAGCGCCCCATCGTCCTCCACCGCGGCGTTCCGGCTGGCGCTGGCGTCTCCGGGACTGCCCGACGGTCCCTTCGGTTGCCCTATCTGCCTCGATCTCCTGAAGGATCCGGTGACGGTACCGTGCGGGCACAACTTCTGCCAGGGCTGCTTGGAGGCACTCCGCCAGCGACAGGGCCCCCCCGAGGGCAACGGCGGGGCGGGCGGGGCTGTCCGCTGCCCGCTCTGCCAGGAGCCCGTCCCCGCAGCCTTGAGGCTCCGCAAGAACCGCGCCCTCTGCGAGGTGCTGCCGCTGCTGGCGGCCGCTGCCGCCGCTTCAGCCTCTCCATCCTCTCCATTCCCTTCATCTCCCGCATTCCCTCTACCCTCTCCATCCCCTGCGTCCCCTCCATCCCCAGCCGCCGGGTCCTCGATGGCACCGGGAGCCGAGATGGAGGATGCGTCGAGAGAGGAAGGCACGGCGGTGCTGTGCGACGTGTGCCCGCCCGGGTCGCGGGTGGCCGCGGTGAGATCGTGCTTGGTTTGCTTGGCCTCCTTTTGCGGGACCCACCTGGAGCCCCACAGCCGGGCCCCTGCCTTCCGAGCCCACCGCCTGGTAGCTCCTCTGCGGCGGCTGGAGGAGGGGCTCTGCCCTCGCCACCTCCAGCCCCTCGACGGCTTCTGCCGCACTGAGCAAACCTGCGTCTGTTCCCGCTGCCGCGCCCACGAGCATCGCACCCACGAGGTGGTGACCCTCGAGAAGGAGCGAGAGCACAAGGAGGTGAGTGGGGAAGGGATTCGCAGAGGATCCCACGAGGGGAAGGACCCAGCAGGGGCTGTTCTGAGTGGGGAGGGATGGGGCAGGTTGGGTGGGAAAGGTGCTGCACCTGTATCCCCATGCAGGAGCTAACCTCTGGCATGGAGGTCCCCACGTGGGGAGGGACCTGGCAGGGGCTGTATGGGTGGAGAGGAGTGGGAAGGGTGCTGCACCTGTATCCCCACACAAGAGCTAACCCCTGGCATGGATATCCCCATGTGGTGATGGACCCAACGGGGGCTGTGTGGGTGGGGAGGGATAAGGCATGCTGGGTGGGGAGTGTGCTGCACCCATGTACCCACACAGGAGTTAAAGCTGGCATGGGGGTGTCCATGAGGGTATCCTGTTGTAGCACAGGGGCTGGACAAGATGATCCCCAGAGGTCCCTTCCAATCCTCCCCCCCCCCAGTCTGGGATTGTGTCATATGGGGTGCAGCGCCAGCAAGGCATCTTGGGTGGGGTGAGGTACAGCACCCCTGGGAGGGCTCCATGTTTTATCTATGTCCCCACAGGGTATCTGACCCTCATGTGAGCAGTGTGCAGGTGAGGCACTGGTGGGATGCCCTGTGTGGGGTGGGTGCTGCAGCACCCTATGGGGATGGGGACAGGATGGGCAGCAAGGGACAGGCATTAGGGGCAGACCTGCTGCCAGCCAGGCTGTGGAGTTTGGTCTCACTGAGGGCCCAAACTTGCAATCCCCATGGCTGTTGGGCTGGGGGTGAGGGCTCCTGGGACACCCCGCAGTGGCCACCCCCGCGGTCACGGGGCACACATCTTCTCCGTCTCGTTCCCACAGCTTCCTCAAGGCAGGCAGTTTTTCTCGGCGCGCTGGCAGCCTGCCCGGCCTCTGCTCCCGCTCCACCAGCCCTTTTGTGTCCTGCTGTTTTGGCAGCAGGGTTTTTTCCGTCACTCCCATTCCCAGAGGAGGCTGAGTCACCTCCCAAATTCTCACCCACCAGACTCCCTGGGAGCTGGAGCTCCAAGCCCAGCACAATGCTGCCTTCTTGGGCACTGCTGCCTCGAGTGCATGGGGTTTCTGCAGCAGATGGGAATCTGTGAGGCTTATGGTGTAGTTGCATCCCTCATTGGCATGAAGCATTTGGGGATATTGAGAGGTGTTTGTTTTTTCCATGGGAGAGTCCAGGGGCTGTGAACATGCTGGCAGGGAGCACAGTGGCAGCCCCAAGCCAGCTCCCACTCTCTTTCTTTCAAGCTCTTGGGGCTGCAGGAAAACCCTTTTGCTGGTGTTATTAGTCATCAGGTGCCTTAAAATAGAAATCATGTGTGATCCCAGCCCCAAGGAGCTGTCAGGCCTCAGCAAGCACTGCTTAACGTCACCTACACAGCCTCTGTGGCTGCTCTCTGCCACCACCATCGTGCTGCAAGGTGGGAAGGAAGGATGAGGAAAGTGCCTGTGCCCCCTCGCCAGGCACACAGGCCACACAGGGCTGGGGTCTGAGCTTTGAGGGTGGATGGGAGCTGCCCTGGTTGGGGAGTGCAAAGCTGTGCTGGCTCTCAAGGGACCTGTCCTTGTGCTGGGCAATGGCTGGTGCTAACAATAGCGTGTCAGGAAATGCCGTGTTCGGATGGTGCTTCCTTTGCAGCCACACAGCACCCTGTGCTCCTGAGCTGGTTGGTTTGCTCCTAACAAGAAACCTCCAGGAGACTCAGCACTAGGTTTCTAAGTGCTCTGGGTTTGCCTTTCAGCTCTCATACTAGTCTCAAGCAGCTTTTTCCTAGCCATGGGATACCCACTAAGAGCACATGGCTTAGCTGCGCTTGCTGCAGTCACTGCCTGATGATTCTGCTTTCAAATTCCTATTCTGTTTGGTTTCCGCTGGGAATGGGGTGGGGAGCATGGAGTTGAGCACAACCCTTTGCAGCCTGGCTGCTCTTTTAGTTTCCCAACTGAGTGAGAGGTTTAGATGTTGCAGAGGAGGAAACCAAACCACAGTTCCTCTTGGATGCTTCACCAGAAGCCTGACAGCAAGGTCACGGTCAGAGAGGAGACTATGGGTTGAATCTAGGGAGAGGCAGGATCCCCCATGCCTCTCTGCCACTGGGACTAGGGCAGGAAGAGATCAGTGTTTGTCCCTTGTATCTGCAGGCCCAACAAGCCAAATTCCTCAGTGATGTGGACAATGAGCTGGAGGAGCTGGCGGTCACCATCGCACAGGCCAAGAAGATGGTGGAGCTCATTAAGGTGACTCTGGGGTGGTTTCACTCTCTTAGTGCAACTCTGCTTGCCCAGGGAGCAGAGGCAAAGGGGCTGTGAGTTTTGGGGCATGTGGGGTGTAGAGGTGGTGCACACAGTGGGCCAAGCTCTCCATAAAACTCTGGTGACCCTGGCAAGGATCCCTGAGGATTCTTGGTCCTCATTTCTGCTAATTCTCATAGCATCTCTGGATGCTTTTGATTGCATCCTGGAAGGAGGAATGGAGTAAGAACCACATCAGGGCATCCACTGACTCTTGCCCCTTTCCACCCCAGGCTCATGGGGTTTTGGTTCTCTTTGGTCCTTGTGTAAACATGTCACTTCTCTGCCTGGGGACATGAGATGTTGGTGGAGCAGTAAGTGTCTGTGCTCAGCCAGGTCCCTTAACACCTGGGTTGTAAAGTGCTCTGACTTCTTGGGTGAAGGGGTTATAGGGTGTCAGGGGGCCCCTCAGAGCTGAGGACTGGGTGCTGGGCAGGGGACAAAGGTGCTCTTCTGCACCCTCACCTACAGGAGATGACCCTGACCCCTCTCTTCCTGCATTCAGGGTGCTGCCACAAAGGAGAGGGAAAAAGTGAAGAAGCTCTTTGCAGAAGCCTCTGAGGTCCTGGCAACGTTCCAGAAGGAGGTGGCTGGTTACATGGAGGATGAGGAGCGCTCCATGCTGGGGGAGGCTGAGGCTGATCTTCGCTGGAAGGAGGAGAGACGAGCCAAGCTGGCCCAGGGCAAGCAAAACCTAGAGAACGTCTCCAGCACTGACACTGTCTACTTCCTCCAGGTGCCTGGGTGGGATGGGGCAAGGGGCAGGATAACGTCTTTTGGAGTTCTGTCCTCTTTCATGTGGAGCTGGATGCCAGGAGCTCTGGGCTATGAGATGTGCAGAGTTTCACTCTGCTTGGCACAGTCCTCTCCCCTGGCTGTGGCTCAGGAGAAGCTGATGGGCTGTCCAGGCTGGGTACAGAGGTATAAGGGGCAGAGAGTGAGAGGTTGGGGTGCCCCCACCTCCCTCTCCTGAGCAAAAGGAGACCTTTTTTGGGAAGAGGTGCTGCTCTATATGAAGTGGGCATGGTCTGGGTCCACGTTTGAAAGGGAGAGAAGAGGAGGTGCCAGGAATATGTGGCCAGGAGAGCACTCTCCTCGCTTATGTGAGTCTGTCCTCAGGCCAAGTCCTGTGAGCTGCCAGTTCCCAAATCCTCCAGGGCAGGGTGGGGTTGTGGAACAAGAGACAACTTTGGCTTGTTTGAAACCTCCTGAAACTCCTTCTTTTTGGCTCAGGAATTTCAGGCCTTAAAAGTAGCCATGGAAGAGAACCTCTGCCCGACTCTGAGCTTCCAGAAGGAGCTGAACTTCACCAAATGCACCAAAGCTGTGGGTGTGATGAAGGATGTGCTGTCTGCTGCCTGCAAAAAAGAGAGGGACCACTTGCAGGGGAAAGGAATGGATGGGTTCAGTTTCCCAGAGACAGAGGAAGGTTTGTGTTCACCCAGCCCCTCTGCCTGAAGGTCATCCCATCACCTTCCATACTTCCCACGCAGGTGGGAGATGCCTGCAGCCTCAATGGTTCCTGTGAGCACTGGCCCCAATCCCAGTAGCCCTGGAAGCTGCCCGGTGTGGTTGTGCTGCACGTTGCACAATCCCTGTCTGGGTTTATGCCTCATCTTTGAGGTTTTATGAGTTTTTCCACAGAGACCAGAGAGTGGAGAGGCAACAAACAGCCTGGGAGTTAGGCAGGGTTCTGTGGGAGAGGGCAAGTAGCCAAAGTGGCCTCCCATGAAAGGGAACTCTTTCTTCACAGGATAGATGATTTTCTTCATGGGACAGGCTGTGATATGCCAAACCTGCCAGGATTAGAAAGCCACCGTGGCAGTTTCTCCTGTGCTCTCCTTTTTAGCCTGAGCTCTCCGCAATCTTGTTTTCTCAGATGCCTGTGGGAATGGAAGTCAGTTCCTTGACACCCCTTGCCTATCTCTGTGGGGTGAGAAAGGTGACATCTGTCCTTTCCTGGGCCTGAGCCAGCAGCAATGTGCAGGGCAAGCTGGGGCTACCAGCTGGGGTTGGGGGGCTGCAGCAGCTGAGTACCATCAGGGTATTGGGGGGGGGTGTGTGTGATGCTCCAGTAACACCCTTGCTTGTGGGCTCTTCACTGATGGCAAACTCTTCTGTCCCTGTCTGTGCAGTGTTGACTGGGTCCCGATCTCCAGACAAGTCAAACAATCCTGCCTGCCTGGAGAGCCGTGACTACTTCCTGAAATGTAAGCAAAGGGATTTTGCTTTGACAGCTGTTGCTAAGGTCCATCTTCCCTTTCCTCTCTCCCAGCCAGCTCTTTCCCACATGCCTGGCCAGCACTGGTCCTGAGCTGATGGCTGGCAGGAGTGTTGCCACCACCACCAGTGGAAATATTGCTCAGTCACGGAGGGAGCATCCTTGTTTTCTCTTGTCTGGGGTTCTGCTGAACCTGCTGCCAGGGGAGTTGCAGGCATGCTGCCTTCCAGCCCTTGATGAATTGGATCCTCCATTAAATCAGATCAGTTTGTGCATCTGCCTTGTTTGCAAGGGAGCAGTGATCTGATGAGGGTCAGCTTTAGCAGTAGCAAGTAGAGGGATAATTCAGTGGCTGAGTAGAGACAGTGGGGCAGAAGGGGCTGAAGCTGGATGGGCTTAGATTCTGACACCCCATGCATCCCCCCACAGCCTTATAGGGGATGTGGGGTCACCCAATGAGAAGGCCACAGGGAGAAGATCTATCTCAGCAGCACCAGTGTGTCCAAGTAAGAAGTGATAGGGCAAGACGAAGTGGCCTCAAGTTATGTCAGAGAAGGGTTAGGTTGGACATGAGGAAAAATTCCTTCCCTGACAGGGTTGTCAAGCCCTGTAACAGGCTACCCAGGGCAGTGGTGGAGTCACCATCCCCAGAGGGATTGAAAAGACAGGTAGATGTGGTGCTGAGGGACTTGGTTTAGTGATGAGCTGGCAGTGCTGGTTAGTGATTGGACTTGATGATCTTAACGTCTTCTCCAACCTAAATGATTACATGATTCTATTCTACAATTTCCTCCTGTTTCCCTCCTCATCCTCATGTCTCCTTCATCTCACAGTTGCCTTCATCATTGACCTGGACAGTGACACAGCTGACAAGTTCATCCAGCTGTTTGGCACCAAAGGGGCCAAGCGGGTGCTGTGTCCCATTCCCTACCCAGAAAGTCCAACCCGGTTCATCAACTGTGAGCAGGTGCTGGGGGTGAACCTCATGAACCGAGGCAACTACTACTGGGAGGTGGAGCTCATTGATGGCTGGGTCAGCATTGGTGTCATTGCTGAAGACTTTGACCCCCGGGAGTCCTACAACCGCGGGCGCCTGGGGCGGAATGAGAAGTCCTGCTGCCTGCAGTGGAATGGACAGAACTATGTAGCCTGGTTTGGTGGCTTTGAGTCTGTCATCCAGCAGCCATTTTTCCACACAATTGGAGTCTTCTTGGAGTATTCAGAGAAGGCCCTGACCTTCTACGGGGTCAAGGACTCCAAGATGACCTGCCTGCAGCAGCTCAAGGTCTCCCCTTTTGCCAAGGGTCAGTTTGACCCATTCCAGAACAAGATCAACCACCAATTTGCCTCTCTTTTCTTATGCAAGCTGAAACCAGCCTTTTTCCTGGAGAGTGTTGATGCCCACCTGCAGATTGGGCCGATGAAGAAAGATTGTGTTTCAATGCTAAAACGTAGGTAACTGCCTGGAGAGTGGGAGCACGGGGAGGAGACCCAGCAGAGTCTCTTCTGCAGTGTATTACCACCATTAAGGCTTCTCTTTGGTAGCATTGTAGTTCTCTGTCGCAGCCCTCTTTCCTTGCTCTGTGCTGTTGGTGACCCAGGGGTGGATGAAGCTGTCTGGCGGGCTGAGCCATGGGCTGGGAGCCAGGAGGGAGCTGGATCCAAGTGCCAGCTCTGCTGCTGGGCTGCTAAGTGAACTTGGGCTAGTCTCTGTGCTGCTCCCTGCCACTCAGTTTCCCTTTCTGGACATTAGGAACCATGATATAGCCTTTCTTGGTAAAGCCTGTTGCTCAGGAGAAGTGTCACATAGATTTGAAGCTGTATCTTGACCAGCTGCCAGGCTGCCCAGTCCCTCTCCTTCTATCTGTTCACACTGCCCTGGCAACTTGCACAGATACTCTGCTTTGTGCCTTATCTCCATCTCTGTGTCACTGCTTTTTTGAAGTGCTGGCTCATCACCACCTTCTGCATGCTCCTCATGAAGTGCCTTTGAAGTAGCAAGCCCAGCATGGACCATGTGTACCCCAGATCAGATACAGCCTTTTCCCTGGTGCCCACATCACTGCTGTGCCTTGACATGGGTGAGCAGGGTGCTCTGGGCTGGGTGGGATGCAGAGGTGATGCTGTGGTGACCTCTCCTTAGAGGGCTGACCACCCATTACTGCTGCAAACATGAAACAAGGACCTTTGCCCTCCCTCACGCTGCTGTCAGTGGGTGTTTTGAGCACTGGTCTAGGCCAGGTTTATTTGGGAAAAGCCTTTGTTCCAAATGTATTCTAGCCCAATGGTCATGGGGCTGTTCCCTACTACAGCCAAAAATCCCCCAAAGGGGAGAAACCTGCTGGTGAGAAGCAGCAACAGTCTTCCTGCCTTGAGATGGTGAAGCAAGCAGCACAAAACCAGTTTTGAGGATGTAGTTTTAGTAAACACATTCCTTGGGAACTGCTTGCTGAAGTTTTACAGCCAGAATTCCCCTTATATTTTTGATGACTCTACTATTTTAGGGGATTTTTAGTAGTGTTACACTCCCAAGTCTGGGCACACTTGAAGCTCTAAATGTACTCCTTAGCTTTGAGAGTTTTTTAAGTGACAGAGAGGTGCTGTATGTCCCAGGGCAAATGGTCTGGTTTAGAGACAGTATTAGCCAGTTATTTAAAATGACCCTTTAGGCTCTGTCAATAAGTAACAACTAACAAAAAATACCCTTAGGCAAGTGTCCCCTCCTGGAAAGGTGGAAACATGAGGCTGAGAGCCAAAAATGCCAGTTCACGTGTCCTAAGGGAGCTTTTCCAGAAGAAAAAGACAGAAGTGCTGCCTGTAAAGGTGGCACAGTGCAGCCCCTGTCTCAGCACACTGTGCCTTCCCACAAGTTTATTTTTCCTGGGATTAGTTTGCCTCCTACCTCCTGAAACTTGCTTTACAGAACCATAGAGCTGTGTAATATATACCTAGAGAGAAAATATATTGGGTCAGGTTCTTCCCTGGTGTGAGTGAGTCAGTGCTGATGCATCAACAGTTAACAGGGATGGAAAATGGCCCCTTTAGATCAAACCAAAATACATATATATATATATATATATATTCCCCAAAGGATAAGCTGGAAATCATAGTGGTACATTCAAGGGGAGCCAAGGGAAAGAAGTGAACATGAATAAAAAGGCAGCCAAGAAGCTGAGAGGTCTAAAGTTAAAGCCACGTTTACATCAACACTGAGGCTCCCAGAGCTCCACTCCTGTAACTTGTTTGCCAGCACTGCCAGTTCCTGCTGGCATGGGAAGAAGTGCTGGTCCCCAGCAAACAGCCAGCATGTGAGCTCTTGTTGGAGGGGCTGGAGGCTCTGAATGTAGCTGCCTCCTCCCCAGGGCAGGGCTTGGGAATCAGTCTGGGAGGGAGACTGCTGGAATGTGTCTGCAAATCCTTTCTCCTCCTCCTCTGCATGCAGCAACTCTCAAAATATTGCAGGCAGTGGGAAAAGGAGAAGTTGGGCTGCCAGAGTAAAATCTTCGGGTGAAATCTTCACCTTTCTCAGCCAGCAGGAATGCTGCCTGGACTTCTGTCCAGATAGGAATTCACCCCACGTGTCCTGAGCTCCTACCTTAGTTTGGCTCATGCCAGTCACTCTCCTGCAAACCTCAGCCTTTGCACGAGATGTCAGCAGTGATATAGTGCAGGAGAGGACTCAGCATCAGAAGTACCTCAGCACATAAGAAAGGTAGAGACTTGCAACAGCCTGCAGGAAGAGATCTCACATGCAGGCTCCCATCTCAGCTCTCTCTGGGCCCTAAATCTCATCTATTCAGACAAAACCTCCACTGTTCACGTCAAGGAGTTTTGCCAGAGTAAATAGAGCAGATCTGTGCCTCTGCCCCACTTCGTTTCGCCGTAGGCAGACTGATTGCTCCATGGGCAAACCCATGCTTGAGCCATGCATCCCTCCCTTCCCCATGTTACCCAATGCACAGACACAAATCTCTGAACTCCCTCAGCATTTGGGATGGTTCCATGGGATCTTACATCTTTCCTTTTCCATCCTGTAACCACAAGGGAGCAGTTCAGGAGGACACATCTGGTGTCTGGGCTTTGCTTCTGGTTGTACCACTGCTTTTGTTTAATTCACCTCTGTCCAAGAGCTGGGATGCTGATAGGGAGCTTTATTGGCAGGGTTGGAGGACTCCTGCAGATATAATGCACTTGGGAGGTGCTACCCAATCCTCTCCTTCCTGCTGCTTGCTTTTATCCTGGTTGGAAGTGCTATAAATCCTCATGGGTTAAGGCATAAAGCAAATTATGATCAATTTAAGATAGGAGCAATCCCCCAGCTGTGTTGGACCAGAGTTTGCTCTGTGCTGCCAAAGATTTGGGGGTGTAAACTGGAATAATGAGGAAATGTGGACTATGGCAGCTCTGCATTGCTGATTTTGCTGCAAACCAAGGGCTAAATGCAGGATGTGATGAGTTTAGATGGATAGATAGCACTTGGCAATTTAAACAGTCTTTTTATGTTCCCTTGAGTTATTTCTGCTGTCACAGGGTGTTCCTCTTTTTAATTAGGATTTTTAAAATATAGTTACTATAGAGTATTTTACAGTATGTGAAAAAACTGTAACAGAATAATATAATGATATTAGAGATCTGCCATTAAATATTATACAGACACAGCTCTGGGTTGTCTTTCCTTTAAATACCAAACCATTAGAAGTTGTTCCATTATCTTGTGTTTAATTTTCTGTGTCCTGTACATCTGGTGTAAAACAACACAGCTTTGATTTTCCAAGTGTGTCTGAGGGAATTGTGCCAAATACACATTTTTATTGCTCAACTGCAAAAAGGAGCGGAAGAATCCGAAAATCCAATAACAATATTGTCAATCCTGGACAAATCCAAACAATGGATTGTCTCAGTTCTGTCCTCCACCTCTGTCCTCAGCTTAGAAATAACAACGATGAACAGATTAGGCACTTTTTTCCTTAGTGCTTTCAGTTTTCAGAGTGTAAATTTCCATGTTTTTCTCCCTGTGGAGGAGGTCTAGAGCTTCCCACAAACTCTGGCACTCACAGCAGCAGCTTTTGTTGAGATGAAAGCTGCATTTCTTGATTCCAAATGTCAGCTGGAGTGGGAGAAAACCACTGTTTGGCCAGTCTTGGTTTGTGTGAGGTGGCAAAGCTTCAGTTGGGCATTTGGGTGGGAGCCAAGTGGGTGTCTGCTGCTGCCTTTAATAGGAGAGGAATCAGAGCTCTTTGTCATAACCCTTTCTGAAAAAGGAAACTTCCAGCTTATTGAAAAAGCAGATATGGAAAGGACAAACTTGCTCTGTTCTTGCCAAGAACTCGACAGAGTATGTCACTGCATTTATTTCAATCTGCTTTCCATTATGTAGTTTTTCTGGGTTCCCACCCTCACCTCATCAGGTTCTCAGGCACTCAGACAGGGTTGGGCTGCAAACCTGCCAGGGAAAAGCTCAAATCGATGTAAAAAAGTGATTATTTAGGGTAATATATTCTATTAAGGTATATTTGTGTATTATTGATATGAAGAGTCCTTCAAAACTGTTGATTAGTTTCGCAGGGCTTCTATTTTTAATAAAATGATGCAATCACTGATTTGTTAAGAGTTCCTTCTGCTCATGCACCTCAGGGCAAGAGATTTGACCCTTACTGTAGATGTTTTCCTGCCCCCCAGATTCCCTCCAGACAGACACACTCTGAATTGTTTATAGGATGACTGGTTAGTCCTTCCAGTTTAACACTCTCCAATATAAAGAGGTAATTTGAGGATGTGATTGATTCCAGCATAGGAAGCAGCCAATATTGAACTCAAAACCCTGTTTGCAGGTGTATGAAATATGGAACATGCATCAAATGTGAAATTCAAGGTTGTGGGAAATGGAGCAAGCACCTTTGCTCTTTAAGGGGCTAAGCCTCATTTTATGTGCAGCAGCATCACATACATGGGATGATTTTTATTCTGCTCTAACAAACATCTGGATTCTATCCATACCACCTACTGAAAGTCCAATTTTGTCTCCATGTCATTGAATCTTGGGGGTTTTTTTGTGGGGAGGGGATAACAGGATGATTAATGAATTTATAAACATGTTAGCAGGCTCTCCCAGCAAGGAGACTGGCTCTTTGGATTAGCCCAACTCAGATGAAGCTTAATAAAACCTTGTTTTATTTATTATTAGCCCAAAGCAGGTCACACCGGGCAGGCGCGAGGCCTCCCCGCTCCCCTCCCCTGGAGGTGTCATGGCGGCCGGCGGGAGGCCCATGGACTGCAGCTCCCAGCATGCCCCGCGCGCCACCCTCCCGCTACGCCTCACTCCCGCCGTGACGTCAGGGCCCGCCTCCCGCGCAGGCGCTGAGGGAGGGAGCTCGGCATTAGGAGGAGGAGGTGCGGGCGGTACCGGTACCGTACCGGTACCAGCACCAGCAGCCATGGCGTTGAACAGGAACCACTCGGAAGGCGGTGGCGTCATCGTTAACAACAGCGAGAAGTGAGGTGCCATCCCCTTCACCCCCTCCTCCGGCTGTAGGCGCCGGGGGATAGCAGAGAGCTGTCTTCCCTCACGGGGAGAGGTTGTGTGGGGAGGGGTCGAGGGTGCTGCAGGGTCCTGGGGAGGTTAAGGGAGAGTGGTTTAACCCTCTCGTGGTTGGGCTTGTCCTCCCTTCTTCTCCCTGCGGGGGTAGTAGGGGCTGTACGTATCCTCCTGGCCCGGGGCCTCTGCAGGGCTTCAGCCGTTGGCTTCCCCCTCGCCCCCGCCTTGCTCCCCTCTTCAGCCTGCCATTATCCTCTCACCTACAGCTAGCTCTTGCAGCCTCTCCCCCGAGTGCTCGGTGAGGGCTGGCAGAGCTTAGTCCCCAGTCAGGTGGTAATAGGCTGGACCAAGCCTCACCCCTCTCTCGCCATCCGGATGCTGCACCTGCAGTGTGCCTCCGTCCAAGAGCTGCCGGCTTGGGAAGCGCTAGGCCACCTTGCCTGTTTGGTTTGCTAGGTTGCTTGCGCACAGCCCGCCGTGTGTTCGAGGAGGAGGAACACTGTTGGGAAAAGGTGCTGGGATATAACCATGGAAACAGAAAGCCTTCACAGAGCTGCCTCTGTCTGCATGGCAACGGGCTGTCCTCCCCCTCTGTGTCTGCCAGCATGCTTCAGTTCTGATGCAGCAGTCACCTGATTCTGGGACAAAGGAGTAGTTCAGGGCTTCTTTCCATGAGGCCAGTTAAAGATTGGTATAGGAATTCTGTCTCTGACTTCCATTTGGGATTTGAACCTTCTTAGAAGAATTTAGTAAGATAACTCTGGGGTTAAATTTGCATTTGCTGGAACAAACAACTGCAGTAGCTTAACGTATTACTGTTCCCAGTTGTCAACCTACCTTGGATCAGGGATTACCTCTCATATGGCAACCCAAGGCTACTTGTGGTGCTTGATTCAGCTGATATGCTGTGGCCTGAACATAGCTGCTAGGCCCTGTACCCTTTGAGAGCTCTTGCTGGAGGGACAGGTACTTGGTGGCAGAAGGGAAAGACAAGTGATTGGGGATGATAACGCGTAAGCTACCAAAGATAACAGTGGTGGAGGTTTCCCCAGCTTTAGGGATTAGAGTCCCTAATGTGGATGCAGTTATGTTAATACAGGTTACCTGCTGTATCCATGCAAGGGGATTGTAGTGTTTTTAATCAGGTTAGTTTCTAATTTGGAATTAAGGAGTCAGTGCAGACAACACAGGTCAATGAAGTCTAGTGGCAAGAAAGGGGACTTCCTCCTGATCACATTTCTGTGAGAGAGATGCTTAAGCTGTGGTTGGACCTTCGACAGCCATGTTGCATAAGAAGTTCCTGCTTCAGCAGCCCTTCCTCTGTTGTGTTGCTTGTGGTGAAGTAAATTAGGGAACTAATCCGGCAGAAATGCAACACAACTTATAAATATTTGTATCTTGAGATCTTGATGGGGTCAGTTGACTAGATTCACTGCCTGGCTATGCAGACAGTGGTAGCTGTGCCAGCATGCTGAGGAGGAAACACGAGGCTGAGAGCAAGCAGCCAGTGCTGCTGAAGTTGCTATGCCAACAGAAAACCCCCAGTGCAAGCCAGACTGATTCTGTCTGCAGGATAAAGGCAGTTTCAGTAGGTCAGTAAACTTATATGCATACTGCACTTCTGCCTTGAGCTATAACCCTGTGTTTCTTCTCTCATCTTGCATGCAGTGTTTTGATGACTTATGATCATGTAGAACTTACCTTGAATGATATTGAACCTATGCCAGATGCCTTCAAAGGGACCAAGAAAGGGAGTGTTTTCTTGACTCCCTACCGAGTAAGTAGTAAAAGGCTTTATCTTGCATAAGGAGATAAAGGCTCTGTGCCATTCTGTATTTAAATGTCCTCAATGCATGAAAGTCAAGATAATCTGCAACCTCTTCAAATATGGCTCATCATCTCCCTCTGGGGAGCATTATAAATTCATTGCATATCCTGTCTTATTTGTCAAAAGATAATAAATCTGATTAGTTCTTATACTGGCAGCTGTTTAGTCCATCAGACATCTTCAGGATTGGAAATTAGCAATGGTCTGGAAATGCTGAGTGCATTAGCACAGCTACTAAATCACAGCTGTGTGCAGCAGCAGCAGATTCCCTGGAAGCTGGGTGAAGTATTACCTGAGCAAGGGTAATCTGTTTGGAAGACTTTATTGCCTTGAGGCTTCGGTTTACCCATGTGGCTGTTCTGTTTAGCTTGTAGCATGCAGAACTGATGAGGTGCTTCAGATGCGGGAGGGTGTTTTTAGTCCATCAAAAAGGCTCCTCAGATAATAAATGGGGGCAGTGTTTCTGTTTGTTTTAAATACCCTCTGTAATGGTGTTTTTGTTTCAGGTTATCTTTGTGTCAAAGGGAAAGGATGCTCTGCAGTCATTCATGATGCCCTTTTATTTGATGAAAGATTGTGAGATTAAGCAGCCTGTCTTTGGAGCAAATTATATCAAGGGTACAGTGAAAGCAGAGGCAGGAGGTATGTGTAGTACAGTTGTGTGTTCTGTATCATACTTCTTACCAGTAAAAATGAAACTTGGAAGATAACAGACTGTCTTGAAATTAGGGAATCTTGAAGGGGTAGTTTCATATTATGTTCAGTTACATGGAGAACTTCTTTTCAATCACTGGTTTATGCTTCCCCTTTCTACCAAAGGTACATAGTTCAGTAACACTTTCATGGCCAGCTTGATTTAGTCTCTTAGTTGTGGCTCTGAAATCACAGTGCAGTGCTTAGTCTGTAGTCCCAAAATCACCACTGTTGTTTCTGTACAGGAGCAAAAAGGGACCAGCCAGTGTGAGAGGAAGCCTGAGCAGTAATGACAAACTGTAAACTGTGTGAAAGGCAAATAGCTTCGGCTAAATCTCTGTGAATTTTCCCCAGGGGCCACCTCTTTTAATGAGGATGTTTCTTCAACAGCAATGAGAAGCTGGTTTAGCTCAAAAGGCTCTTTAATCTACATGTCCCTGTTTGAGCACTGACACAGCTTCTGCTTTGATGCATTGTTGGGACTCTGAGCTGTGCATGTTTTCCAGTCTGTAATATGAGATGTCACTATTTTTTTTTTTATTATCATTGTTATTATCCTGACTTAAAATATCTTCCTTGGGCTCTAATGGATTTATGTGAGCCATGTTTTTCATTAAGCTCTTGGCTTCACTGGGCACTCAAACTCCCAAACTAATTTCTAGCTGACAGTTAGGTGTAGTTGCAAAGGCTTTTTGGCAAATGAGATTAACAAAATCCCTGTCTTCTGCACTAATCTTAGGCAAAGCTAGAGCAAATCCAGCACTTCTGATAGCTTGGGCTGGTGGCAGCTGATGCAGTAACAGGTACAACTGAAGATCATGATGTTTCTTCTTCAGGTGTCTCCTGACCTGAAAAATACCCCAATGTGATTTTTTTTTTTCCTGATACTAGGGTAATTCTACCACTTTACCTGCATTTTATTCCTTGGCTTTTTGGCATAAGCTCTTTAAGGAATAACATACAGGGCATCTGTAGATAAAGCATGGAAGCTAAATAGCATCAAACCAGCATCTTCCTGCTTCTGAATTCTCTCTTTCCTCCCTGCAGGTGGCTGGGAAGGATCTGCCACGTTCAAGATGACCTTTTCAGCTGGGGGTGCTATTGAGTTTGGGCAATGTATGCTGCAGGTAGCATCACAAGGTATGGAAGTCTGGCTCCAGGAGGCCTTGCCTTCATCTCACAGCAAGGGCAGTTTTAGATTGCAACAGGTTGGACTCAAATCCCTGTGAGTTTCAGGCTGTGTCTGGAAATTGCTTCCTTTAAAGAGTACTTTTTTCACATCCAGTGAACAGCAGGTGTGTTGGTTGGAGCTTGTTTGTTTGTCAGATAAGGGTTTTAAGTTTGTTGGAGTTCTTGGCCTGCATTTTGGTGCAGGCTTGGTTCTTCAATAAGATCAACTTATCTTTGTTTTTGCAGTCTCCAGAGGTGAAGTACCCAGTGGAGCTTATGGCTACTCCTATATGCCTAATGGATCCTATGCTTTTGCACCACCTGCAGCTAATGGGGGCTATCCATACCCACCACCTCCTCCTGGTAAGTCTGGCAATTGAAGATGGGGATTACTATATTTAGCAAGAGTTAAAATAGCTAAAAAAGGGAGAGAAACACATTTTTTTTACATAGTCTTTTAGCTTGGATCTGATGCTTTGTGCGATTTAGTTTCTGAGCTTAATTATATTTGCCTTTGGCTTGTTTTGGCTGTGTGCTATGACCCACCCAGAGGAGTTAAGTTCTCTGCTGTGTTATTTCTTTCCTGACAGAGTTCTATCCTGGCCCTCCTGCAGGAGGGAATGTGGGTTACATGCAGCCTCCTCCGCCTCCATACCCAGGGCCCATGGAGCCCCCTGTAAGCAGTGCTGATCTGCCTGCCACTTCTGCAGGTAAGAAGGGTGCTCAGGTGAATTAGCTCACAACAGTTTTGTTACCCATGAAGCAGATATTGTTTCTTGTCTGTTATTTCTTGGGGAACTTACAAGCTTCACTGAGGAGTTAAAATTGTTCATGGGAGGGATTAGAGTGCTCCCCTAATCTCCAGCTTTGTATATCCAGCTCAATCTGGAGGCCCAGCCTGATTCTCTCCAGGGTAGATACCATTACTGGATATTTGGCAGCTGGATTTATTCTTGTTGTAACAGAAAAAAAATATAATTTGTGATTTTCCTGTTGTGGTAATCTTGCTGTGATAGATGAATACAGAGAGAACTGATGGTGAAATGTTTCTAGTCCATTTTAGTTAGCAAATGTGGCTTTGGTGGTATTTTCTCTTTCCTTTTTCTCTCTAATCTGATTACTTTTGCCTAAACAATGTGGAACAGAAGAGTAGATGATGGGAAGGAGCTGCTGAGGAAATGTTAGTCTCATTTTCACTGATTTGGGATTTATTGATATGGTTTTGAACATGGCCTTAAAAGGTCTGCATGTGGGTGCAAAAAACACAACCACAGATCTCTCACAGGTAAGAATATTTGGCTGGATAAGGATTTAACTTCTCTCTTTGGTTTGAATAAACAAGCAATTAGCTTTGAACTATTATTTGGAAAGTGACAGTGATCCAGGTGTTTGTACAAGATTTTTGTATTCTGCAGAAAGAGAGGATCTGGATTATCTTCATATATCACCATCTTGAAAGCATGAATCCCCTGAGCTGCTATAAACTTATGCTGATTTTTGTTTTGTCTTGTGCTTTCTCTCACAAGAGGGATGGCTTGGCAGCCTTGTTAAGGGACATTGTCTGTATTCAGAGAGAAGAGCTGTTAGCATTTATTCATTGGCTAACAGGCAAGTCCCAGGTGACATTTCCAAACTAAAACTTGGTCTGGTTCACTTGGAATTTGACAATCCTGTGGCAACTGGAACAGAGAATGCTTATGTCACGCTTATTGTGTAGCTATTTTGCAGCTGGGGTGTTGATCAAATAGTGCTTTATTAGTAACACTTGATGGCCAGGAAAATGTAGAGTTTTTGTTTTGATTGTAAAAGGTGTGTGTGTGTGTGACACCAAATCTGTATTTTCTCTTCCTGTGGCAGCTGAAGCAAAGGCTGCTGAAGCTGCTGCCAGTGCTTACTACAGCCCTGTCAACCCACACAACGTCTATATGCCCCCGGTGAGTTCCTGTGTCCTCCTGCCTTTGTAGAGTGAGCCCAAGGGTGCATTTAGCAGTTCTTTTACTCAGTGACACAGCAGAGTTTGTCTGAATTGATTTTGGTTTTTTGGGGGGGGCTTTGGGTTGTTTTTTTTTTCTTAGCCATGAATTGATGTTCTTTTATTGTCTTTATTTCAGGACCAGCCACCTCCTCCTCCATACTTCCCACCAGAGGACAAGAAAAACCAATAAAGCCAACACAGAACATCTCCACAACTCATTGCTTTCTTACTTCCCATTTTGGCAGAATCTTGGGGCATGGTCCATAGCACTGATTTAGAGCCTTCTCCTGAGGCATGTAGCTTTCCTGGACTCTAGAGGTAGATGTGTGCAGAGCAAGGGGAGAGGTCTCAGCAGCCTGGGTTAGCTCACAGAGCTCTGAGGATTTGCTGTCCTGCTGCAGTGTTCATTTCTCCCTTTGCATGGCATTGCTACAACTGGAGGTTCTCTTTCTCTGATTGTTTCCTTAGATCTCTTTCTTTTCATAGATGATACCTCTTTAGAGTAAGAAAGTGCTCCAAACTGACAATTAACATGCTCATAACATGGAAACAAGGCTCTTGGGGGATGGGGTTGTCTTGAATTTCCCTTAGTGTGCAGCCAAGAGCATTTCTGGACACAGGAGTGTCTCTGGGTATTCCTCTCAACCTACAGTATTACATCCAACTTTTTTCTCTGCTACTGAGAAGGAACTTCAAAGAGAGCCTTTTGGATCTGAAAGAAAATGAATATCTGTGACAATTTTCAGATATCTGTTCAACTTTATTGGTATTTTTTTAGCTAGGTTGTTCCTGAGAATTGTAGCAAATAATCTGGTAGTCCTCCAAATTTTCCTGCTATGCACTATGTACAATGATGCTGACCTGCTTCCCTTCTGAAGAAAACACTCTGCTCTTAACTGGGGCTGATTAGTAGCATCTAACTAGTTACAGATCATATGGGAACACTAATTTTCTGTTGTCTCTTTTTCCAGAGAAATGTTAAATGAGATCACTAAGTCCTAAATATTCTCTTTATAGTCCATAATACACCTCTTTGTTTTCTTTGCTGTAACACAAGTTACACTTTTTGCCCAATGAAGCATGTTAATGCTGTGATTTAACTGATGAGTTAATAGTTAATGGGGAGAAAGTAGTTGCTTTACTTCTGCCCTGAAAGCACTTGAGAGAATATGCAAAAGTTTGGAATAAGCTGCTGGTTTGAATGTTGTTTAATGCTGTTGGTGTTCCTGGATCAGCTGTGAATTTACTTCCCAGTGACTTGAGCATGGATTCAAGAGTTTTCCTTCTGTAGCACTGATTTGATAATCTCATTGGCAATGACTGGAGTGTGCAGAACCTCTGCAGGACTGATCAGAATCCAGGTTGTAAAACTTTGGATTATACAAAGCTTTGCACATTTGGGACTTCACTGGCTTCTGACAGCTGAGAGAGAGAGAAAGTCCTTCCCAGCAAGTGTGAAGAAAGATCATGTGCTAGGACACTGCTGAGACTTGCTGCATGCAGCCTGCTTGGAGAGAAAAAAAAAGGTCCATCTCTTGTTTTCTTGTTTGTTTGAGTCTAGCTGATTAATCAAATATCAACTTGCTCCTGTCTGTGCACTGACTTTTCTAGAATTGCTACTGCAGTGATGTAAAAAAATGGTTATTTTAAAAAGAAGTATTTATTTTGGAAATGTTGAATTAATATATTAATGTCAAATGACTTTTGAATGCAGATTTGTTTTGCCAAGACTGTGAAGTAAAATCAGCTCAAAACTTAGAGTGCTTGTGCAATTGTGTATGTGTGAGTGGGAAAACTTGATGGTGACTTAGTAGCTTTGGATGTGGAGAGGAGGAGTTAAACAGCAAAAGCACTTGGATGTTATTCTTGGCTCTTCATGGAGTTGCTCGATTTCTCTTGACTGCCTTTGTGAAATGAAAAGATGTTCAAAGCTTTTCACAAAGACCCATTTCACATTTCCTTTTGTAGATGGGTGCAGTGGCTGCTGCCCACTTCACCCAGAGGTGTTACCCAGAGGGCCTTTCCAGACCTATTGTCCTTGGAAAAGTTGCAACCTCCTGCTAGAAGTAGTTGAGAGACACAGCCTAACTGTTGCCTCTAAAACATGTCTCTGCTTAGAAGCAATCCATAAGTTTACCCTTTGTGCTTTTTTGTTTCAAGTGTGCTGAGCTGCCTGGGTAGTTCTCAGTTAGGAGGAGGCATTCCATGTGGGATGTGGTTAGTGAGGTCAGGTGTGGTGGAGTTGGCCTAGATGACCTCCAGAGGTCCTTTCCAAGCCCTACCATTGTGTGTTTCTGTGAGCCCCTCTGGTTTGCACTTTGTAAAACAAGTTATTCAATAGATGCTGTATGGGTGATACCCAAACCTTGCTTGACTTCATTCCTCTTCCCAGCTGCCACCAACCACCTTAATTCTCTTGAACTCCCTGATCAAGTGTGGACATCTTCCAGATTCTGCTCTCCTCTACATCTCTTTTTACTCTCACATCCTCCCACATAGCTGTTTTACTGCATTTTAAGGCTGGCTGAGCAAAAGGTGGGTGGAGAAGGAAAACATTAAGAGATAAAATTTTACAGCCCAGTAGGAGCCTAATAAATCCTCTTTTGTGAATTAAATTACTTGAAACTGAGGTTTCCTGAACCATATCAGTCCAGCTGTAAGATGCTGCAGAAACCTCTCTGTACTCTGTTCTGGTCTCAAATGGCTCTCTTACTGCTGTTTCCTGCACATTCTCTCACTCACCCTCTGCTCCTAGACAAATAATCCTAGAAAACTGAGATTTCCAGATCTTTTGCCCAGCACCACTCAGTGTGTAGCTCTAATGCCACCTGCCAACAATCAGCACAAACCCAGGAGGATTTCTTTTAACTCTTTGCTCAGCTCGGTGTGTTTGAGAGAAGAGACATTTAGGTATCTGCTCTGGTGAGAACTTGGCTCCATGGTTCGAGCAGAGTTGTCTCTTCTGGTAGTGGACAAGTGGTAAGAAAGATCTGCAGAGAAACCATGAGGTTTGCTGCCTGGAGAAAAGGAAAATATGTTGAAAGGATGAGTCAGGCTGGAATAAATGAAATGCTCCTCAGCATGGGTATTAGTGAGCTAAATCTGGCTTTGGAGCTGGGAGCTTTTTGCAGTGGTTTGTTGGTTTAAGTCCCTGTTCCTCCAGGCATGGTCCATGGGGAGGTGAAAAGCAATCTCTAGTATGACTATGTGATAAATATTTTACTTTTGATGGTCTCAGTGCATTTGAAGCACACTGATGAGAAGTGAAGTGCATTTTGAGGCTGAAAGTTTGGGCAAGTCACATAGTCAGCAAGGCTGACAGAGGTGTTAGGTTGAGTGGAACAGCATCATTCAGCTAGATGAGAATCCTTGCCTTGCTCATTAAAAGCTGAAAGCCCAGATCTGGCTTCACCACTTCCTGCCATCTCCCTGATGGGAACTGGGAGCTGTGTTCCACTTTGGAATGGGCTCAGAGTGGGTGGAAGGGTCAGCTGGTCCTGCTGCCCACCTAGGAGATTTTAAATATTAAAGCAGGGAAGTGCAATTGAAAGTCTGCTTCTGCTCTGGGAGTTGGGCAAGAGGAAATGTTGTGCATTAATACATCTCCAGAGCTGGTCCCTGCTGGAATGATTAACCAGCTCTGCAGCAGAAAGGCTGTCATGTGAAAGCTAGATGGGTACCATTAAACTCCAATATTTGGATGGTCTATTACTGAAGAAAAAGAGGGGTCACAGGGAGCAGTTAGTGCTGGATCCAGTCAATCTTCTGGCACAGGCAGATTTTCTGCTATCATGTAGTTTCATCTCCTTGATGTGTCTTTGGCTCTTTGTTTGAGAAGTCACTCCCTGCACTTTGTGGCTGCTTCCCTGCTCGGAATACGTGGTGATTTCCCTCCTCCAGGAGAGTGTGGTGTAACTAGGTATTTCTAAAGTGCTTGGAGCTCTTGTGCAAAAGAACTGTTACTGGAGGAACTGCAGGTACTACTTACAGATTTCCTACTCTTAGCCCTGAAACCCTTAGGGGCTGGGGAAGGGCTTTTTACCCTGCAAGGACAGGCCATGTGTGTGCCTGCCCAGCAGTGCCTCTAGCTGAAGGAAGAGACCAAGCTCTCCTCCTTCTCCATGCCATTCTACCCAAATTTTACCTTGAGCACTCCTGTTTCGTGCAACCTATTGCCACTAAATCATTATTTTCCATTAATTCCTTGATAACTGGGGCAATGTGCTGAGTGGTCATAGGGACTGTGGTCAAGCCAGCCTGGCCAACACCTGCCTGCCTTGTGTGTATGTATGTATGTGTGTTGTCCTCCTTTGGGGACCAGAAGGACTCCTCAGCACTCTGAGCAGTAGATGGGCAAATTGCATCTCTGCTATTTTGACTTATGAGCTATGTCCTGCAGCACCTGCTCCCTTTGCAAACACTGCTGGAGGTGGCAGAAGGCACAGGGCAAAGTTTGGACCTAGCTGTGATCAAGAGGTGATGTTTCAGATGAGCCCAAGTGAAAAATGTGGGTGTTTTGTGGGTTGGTGTGAAGTGCTGGGACATGCAGGGGGGAGATCTTCATTTAGGCAAGGGTTTTCTTTGCAGCCATACCAGCTATTACTCACCCGTCTGCTCTCCTGCATGAGTCAGCTCAAAGAGCTGCCATCATGAGACTGAACTGGAATCTGGTATTACAGAACCCTCCTTGCTCAAGAGCCATCACTGTGCTGCCAAGAGAGGCCACAACAGCACATGAAGTGTGAGTGGGAGAGGAATCTCCTAGCTGCTGGTGGGGACTGCAGGATCTCACGCCTCGGGGTGCAAACAGACCAGGATCCAGCTCTGCTGCATCTTCCCAGGTGCCTACCTGCTGTTCCCTGCACATTCTCTACAGTCTCTGGATACTGGAGCAAAAGGTATCTGGTTGGACGCCATGTGTGAGCTCAGTTCAGCAAATCCCATCTTTCTAAACCTTTCCTTTCTCTTGCTCAAGTTCAGTTGCTTCTCCTCCTCCTCTATGTACTTTGCTCCATGAGGGTTGGGCTGTGGCTGGGGCACAGTCACTCTCCCTGCAGCACGTAGCAGCTCCAGCAATAGCCATGTTTTGACATGCCTGTCTGGGATCTGGGGCTGGTTCAGCCCTGCAGCTTCCTCCCATTGCCCAAGTGTGCAGCTCTGTGGGGCTTGGTGGGCTCCTCAGGGGCTTTGACACAGGTGTGAGGAGAGGTGGTGGTGGAAAAGCCAGGGAGGGACTGTTTTGGTGCTGAAGCTGGTCAGTAACTTGGTGTGTGTGCTCCAGGGTAGGCACAAAGATGCTGATGCACACCATGGGGCATAGCTGGTACCCAGGTTCTTCCACCTTCACAAGCATCTACCCTGCTCCTTCCTTGGCTCATGCACATGCTGTAGATCCTGCTGCTCTGAACTCAGTGCCCCAAACCAGCAGATGATATGGCCTTGACATTGGTGTCTCCCCTTTCCTGTCCATGCAGTGAGAGCAGCTGTGGCCCCAGCCCCATATTGAGGGGATGATAAACTCAGTGACCATCACTGAATTCATCTCGGGGAGAGAGGGAGGTGGATGAAATGTTTGCTGCTTACACATAGCACATGGCAGTGATGGGGAAACCATAATAAAGCTGTCACAGGTGCCCCAAGCCAAAGGACTGGTAAGTACCTGAAGTAGTTAGTGACTTCCAAAAGGACAAGGCAGGCTGCTGCTGGGGGAAGGCTATGCCCTCCCCTCAGCTCTGTGCCAGGAGCCAGATGCATTGTTTGAGCTGGAATCGTGTCCAAACAGGTCAGCCCTGTGCTCTGGGTCCCGGGTGGATGGCAGGGAAGCAGGTTCAGGGTGGGCAGGACATGCTGTGCTTTCCCCTTTGGGACCCAGCCAGCTCTGAGCAGAGCTTGGCATCACAGCAGTGTTTCCTCTGGAGGAGCTGGGGCTGGCCACTGAAGCCCCCAGGATGACCAGGGTACTGAGTGCCTTGTGGGCAGCATGAGCAGAGTCATCTTCACATCCTTGCCATGGAGCCCACAGGCCCTGTGCCAAACTCATGCTCCTGCCCAGGGCTCCCAGGAGAACCAGCTTCCACAACCACCCTGCGCCATGTGGGTGCCTGGAGATCCCCTTTGCCCCTCCCAGAAGGGTAGGGTCTGCCTTGCTGTCCCTCTAAGATGAGCCACCTGGGGTGGGGGATGCTGTGTGTGTGTCCTCAGCCTTCCCAGGTACCACTGATTTTTGTGAGGTGCACTCAAGCCTGTGGGGGGAAAAATGTGAAGTCAGGGCAGAAATAACTGGAAGGCTCCATAGTAGACAAGGAGGGGAAATGACAGACATCCCTCCTGGGTAGGAAATTGTTGATTCCAGAGCATGCAGCACCCCGAGGTCCCCAGGGGGATGTCCTGGCTGGGCAGCTCGGAGTAGGGCGAGCAGGAGCATCTCCATTCTCATTCTGAAGCTCTCTTCCTCTTCTCCTCCACACTGTGCTTTGTCTGTCTGCCTTGCCAAACTCCAGCAGGGTTTTGCAGAGTCATTGTACCCCGTGTGTAAAAGGAGAAGTGAGGGAGGGACATGTTGAAATCAATTTTTTGACTATTTGCCCATTTCCAGCCGAGAGATTGAGATAAGGGTGAAGGCAGACTGCAGCTCCAGGACTCTCAAGCCAAGAGGTAAGGAGATAAACTCCTATTACTGCTTGCAGAATGTCCTTTCAAAGCAAGTTTCCTTTAAAGGGGAGTTAATACTCTTTGAAGAGGGTGCTGATGCTCATTCTTTGGAGCCCTGTTCTCTCAGCAGCACCTGTAACCTTGTGCACCACTGAGCTGTGGACTTGATACTGGGAGCAGACTGTAAACCCTCAGGAGCAGAGCCCTGCAGCCTGGAAGGTTTCCTTTTGGATAAGTTGTTCTTAAAAGGAATGGAAAGGTTAATTCTATATTGTGCATATATTTATGCTATGTGCCCCTGGCTAGCTCTTTTGGGGGGAGGGAGGGCAGTTTTGGGGAAGGCTGACCCACTGCCTTTGGAAAACAAAGTCCTTTTACAGCTCCTACCTTAGGGTGTCTGAGATGTTTGGCTACTTGTCTGCACTTTGGAGCATGGAGTTAATGGGGAGTCTACTAACCAGAAATCTCTGCTAATTTTGGAGCTTTGAGGGCTTTTCTTACTGGGTGAAGAGTAATTGGAGGTGCAAAGACAGAGATATGTAAGCTTGGTGCTATTTGTCACCAGTGTTTTGTGGAGCTGGTAAAGCCCAGGAGGAAAAAAGATCTTTGCTGTTACTGAAAGAGGATCCCCAAGAACTCTCCCTTGGCTCCAGACCATGGGAGCCCTGCACAGAGACCTTCTGTAAGGACCCTCTGATGGGGAATGGGTATTCCCAGCTCCAAGCAGTGCAGTGACTAGCTGGAGAGGTTTCAGAGAATGCTGTTTAACAGGCACTACCATACTGAAACTGAACTTTTCCTCTCTAAAACCTGCCAAACCCCAGCAGAGCCAGCAGCTCCTGGCTGAAGAATGATTGCCTGGTGCTCAGCCATAGCTCTGATTGCAGAGGATTTCATTTCTCCAGCCTTGCAAGGAGAAGGAAGGTGGATTTGAGGAGTAACTAAACTCTTCCCAGTTGTTCTTTTTGTGCTGGTTGAGGCAAGAGACATTTCCCTTGCAGTGTCTTTTGTTGGCAAGAAGCAGCAGCAGGTGTGAGGAGCTGGGGGATGCTGTGCCCACGTCCTGCCTTTATCTCTGTGGTTGCTCTTTGCTAGGCCAGATTTTGCTTCTGCAATCAGAGCTAAAAGCCAAGTGGAGAGCAATCATTCTCAAATGCCATTGTGCACTTTGCACCTCTACCTCCCACTGGCAACATTTTGCAGAAGCTGTCCCACATCAGTAAACAGCATTTGTGTCTGCCAGGGGAGAGGGATGCAGGATGGAAATCAGCCCTTCCACTGTGTCCCACTCCATCAGCAAGGGAGGAGATGCTTTTCAACTCTGTGCAAGGTGAAACAAATGCTAGGCTGGTTGAAGTCAAGGCTGGAACTGGCTAAGCATCTCTGTCAGCAAAGGGGTCACCACCCTCCCTGGGTGCAGGGTGATGGGGCAGCTCCACTGCCAAACTGGGGAGTGCAGAGGAGGTGATGCTGAAGCCCAGTTCCTCAGGGCTGCTGGGCTGGTGCCTGGGGATGGTTAGCACAGAGCCCTCCTGACCTGGGAGAGGGCAGAGGGGAAGGAGCAGCTTTTTTTCAGACCTCAGGGAATGATGCTTAATGATCACCTCAAGTTGTGCCACGGGAGGGTTAGGTTGGACATAAGGAATAATTTGTCCCCCAAAAGGATTGCCAAGCCCTGGCCCAGGCTGCCCAGGGCAGTGGAGTCACTGTCCCTGGAGGAGTTTAAAAGAGAAGTAGATGTGGTGCTGAGGGACTTGATCTTGAAAGTCTTTTCTGGCCTAAATGATTCTGTGATTGCAGTGAGAGCAGGGATGAATTTCAGCTTTACAGAGTCTTGCTGTATCTCTAGATTTTTCCTCTTGAAATTAGCTCAGCATCCATCTGACCCTGCCAGCTCACCTGTGCTGTGCAGCCCCTCAGGACCCTGGTCCCATGCTGGCTGACCTGGATAAAACAAAGCCCTGCTGCCAACCCTGGCAGCCCTTTGCCCATCTCCCAGTCCCCAAAGTTCAGGGACTTTTTGCCAATATAACCTGCTCTTACAGGGTTTCAGGGCAAAGAGAACTTATGTCTCTCCTAAGGCAGCTAAACCAGAGCAACCTGCTTTAAATAAAGGAGTAGATGATTGCAGGGGTGGAAGGGACTGGCACCCCATCCTCTCACAAGGGTGCTGCTGCCAGCATCCTCCTGCAGCTTTTAGCAGCCTTGTTTCCAGCCAGCATGCTGCAGGGTACCCCCCAGAGTCATTTTTTTGCAGTGCCTAATACAGTAGTTAAGGGGACAAACCTCCCAGTGCCATTTCCAATTTGGATTAAGCAGAAATCCCAGACAGGCTGCACAGCATCACTGAGCTCTGTGCTGCTGCTAAAGCATCTTGTTTATGGCTTCCAGGGGCCAGAAATAGGAAGGCTGGATAGACAAAATCTTCCCTGGATTGAGAGTGCAGCAAAAGCCTTGCTTCCCAGAGCCTGTGGCTCCTCAGCAGCCCCAGCAATGCCATGCAAGTCCTGAGCACAGGCTGATGTCCTTCCCCAGGCTGGGGATCTGTCTGCAGAGCAGCAAACACTTGTGGAGCTCAACTGCCTCTCCAGGCTGCTCTTACCTGCTCCTGTTAGACATCCAGGAGCAAACCAGCTCTTCCCTTGACCTCTGGCTCCTTCCTTCCCCCTGTTTGCCATCAGTGCAGGCACATGGCTAGGGATCTTGGAGGATGCTGCTGCCCCTTGTGCTAGGGAACTGCCTTGCCAATTGCAAGCAGATAAAGTGTTTACCAGAATGAAAGCTGACAGTAAAGCACAAGTTTTTAACTCCATTTCCTGCTGCTTTTTCTCTCAGTAACCAGCTCTGCTTGGACAACCTGCTCAGGGAAAAGGCCACGTTGCCCTTTCCCAGTGCTGTTCCCAGCACATGCACTGACTGCATTAGTTCTCAGCCCAGCCTTGTCCAACATGCCTGAGTGCTGCAGGGATCTCCTACCTCCAGTGGGGTTTCACATCTCCCCCACTCCCTGGGGGCTGAAGATAACCTCTGCTTTCTTCAGGGTTCCCATCCACGCTCACAGGGTACAAGGGATCCCAAATACACCACTCCCTTTCCCTGTTGGGTTTTGCCTTCTCAAGGCTATTTTCTGTCCCCTTGCTCCCAATTCCCTGCTCATCAATAACAGCAGGGACTGCAGGTAACACCTTTCTTTTGCCCCCATCCCATCTGTGCCATGAGGGATCCATCACCAGGAGCTGCCCGTGCAGGACAGGATGCTGGGGAGCAGAGGCAGGGTGCTGGGGAGCAGAGGCAGGGTGCTGGGGAGCAGAGGCAGGGTGCTGGGGAGCAGAGGCAGGGTGCTGGGGAGCAGAGGCAGGGTGCTGGGGAGCAGAGGCAGGGTGCTGGGGAGCAGAGGCAGGGTGCTGGGGAGCAGAGGCAGGGGGCTGGGGAGCAGAGGGCAGGGTCCCTTGGCCCTGGGCTCCTCTCGGAGGAAGAGGCTTGCGCACTTCCGCTTGCTAACATGGCCCCGACCAGATAAGGGTTGTGGTTTCCTCTGAGCATGGGAGTGACAGCAGCAGGCAGAGCTGCAGCCACTGCCCTGCCCTGAGCCTCCCCTCGAGATGGATGCTGCTGGTGAGACCCCCATGGGGACCATCTCTGGGGAGGAGAGCCCTGAGGTAGGTGCCTTTGACCCTGAGGATGAATGGTTTGGGGCTGGGCAGAGGGCTTGGGCTGCAATGCCCCAGGGAGGGGTTCAGAGTGGCTGTGCCCAGGGGAACCTGGGGTGCAGAGCTAGGTGCTGAGGTTGGAACAAGGGATGGAGAGAAAAGGGACCAAGTCTGTGTCCTGGCTGGGAGGCTTTGTAAGGGAGAGCAAAGGGTCGATGTGTGGGTATGGGGATATACCATAGCCATGCAAACATGCACCTGAGGGCTGTGTAGGGGTTAGCTGCAGCTCTGTGCTGGCACTGAGGGTCCTCTCTTAGCTTAGCTACAGCTTCTCAGTGCCTCTAAGCCTCTCTGGGCTCTGTTCTGCCAGCAGATCCCCCAAAGCCCTGCTGTCAGTCAACACAACCCAACTAACTTCCTCTGCTGTGGCTGAACAGATGATGTCCCTGTGTCTGTCCCCATGGAGATGGGACACACAGCTCTGCTGGGACCACACCAACAGGCTCTCCTGTGCTGGGCTCATGAGATGATCTGTCCTGATGGTGTCCACCCCCTCCAGGGACTTTGCCTCCCTCCTAAGTGCTCTCATCTCCACAGGCAAAGTGTTCTCCTGCACTGGCACCAGTGCCATAGCTAGCGGGGTATGGGAGGATGCTAAGGGGGTATGGGAGGATGCTGGTGCTCATATTCAGGCCTGGCTTCAAGCACCACTCCTGGAGTTGAGCTGGGCTCTTGGCATGGGGATTAACAGCTGTAAACACATCCTGGTGGCTCAGCTCAGCTTTAGCTTAACCTGTGCTGTGTGCATATGGGCAAGCACGAGGCTGGAAGAGCTGAATTTAGTCCAGATGGCCAGAGGATTATGCCAGCCCCAGATTTACCACAAGCAAATGTTAATGTTCCAGCTTGGGGTAGGGTGGTTTGTTTTTTTTCTATTAGGGGTCTCCTAAGGTCATTTCAGGACCTGGGCTGACCCCCAGATAGGGCTCATCCATCTGGCCAGCCCTGCCTGAGGGGGTGCTTTGTGTGCACAGAAAGGACCAAACTCCTATCACAAATTCCCATTCTATTGTTTTGACATCCCCTTGCACTCCCAGAGGCTCCAGCACCAGGAGCCATAACCAGGGGCACAGGTTCCCCTCCCTCCAGCTGTGTCACCTGGCTTGTGACCATAGCAAAGTCACTGTGACCCAGGAACAAGATGCTCAGCTGTGGTGGTGGCTGAGTCCAGACCAGGGTTAGAGAAGTAGGTGCAGGACAGGCTCAGCCTCAGTGCTGGGGGTGAGGACAGGCTGAGAGCTGGGGTTTGCCAGGGATAAAGGGTATTTTGGGCACAGGTGGTTTGATCTCCCAGACAGACCCATGTGGAGCTGGGATGAGTGGGAGGTGACATTTGAGGTGGGGGATGATAGGGGCTGTGTGGGCAGCAGGACCCCCTGAGGGCCCCAGGAGCCTGCCTGTGCCTCATTGCATGGCACCAGCTAAATTGAATGACCTTTGGGAAAGTAAATTCTGTTGCTGGTCCTCTTTCAAGTGGGGCAATGCTCCTTCAGCTCAGCCATGAGCAGTACACCATTGCAGCAATGCTTTTTTGTCTTGCTGGCAAGGGCACTCAAGCCACAAAGCCCAACAGCTTTTGGGCATCTCCTTGCTCAGCCTGCAGCTTCTCCCTGCACTTCGGCCACATTCCCTCTCCTTGAGCTGGTTTGCTTTCCAGCATGGTCCTGCTGGGCCAGCAAGCAGCCCTATGGGCTGAGAGGCAGGTGTCTGGCTTTTAAAGCCTCCTGGGGGTCATCCCAAGTTGCTGTTGCCATGCTCACTGTCCCCTCCTCAAGTAGCAGGGCATGGGGGGGGTGAAGTCTCCATCTTGTCCTGCTGGTGAGTGATGGAGGAAGTGGTCCCTCAGCCATGGGATGTCTGCAGGATGTCACAGCATCCTGTGGGGCATCTCACCTCACTGGGCTGGGGGTGATGCTATCCCATCCCAGCTGCCCTGCCCTGCCTGCCTGTGGTTGCCTCCTTAAACTGCCTTCTGTCATGAGACCTGACAGGAAACCTCTCTGCTTCTCTTCTCCCTCTAGATGGATCTGTCCCACAGGTTCTCCAAGAAAGAGGTAGGATCATGGCCCCATCACACTTTCCCTTGGTGGCACTGGAGGGGGTGGCAAGCTGATGAACCTTGGAGACCTGGCTCAGCTCCTGAGGGACAAGTAGTGGTGGCTGGGCAGGACTGGATGCTGGGAGTGGGGTGGCAGGGAGCTTGAGAAGCTGGGTGAGGGGAACACCTCACTGATCCTGGGGACTTCATAGAGCAAGTCCCCAGCAGCCTAGCCCCATGTGGAATGTGGCCACCTGCTCTCCCCACAGCTAGCCCTGCTCTATGAGGAGGTTCTCTACACCATCCAGCACCGTCTGGGCAAGCCTGAGCATCACCACATTGCAGACCCCCAGGAGCTCTATGACTATGTGCAAAAGGTGAGACCCCACCTCCCTGTGCCAGGCAGCTGGGACAGCTTGTGCCTGGGAAATACTAGCCCTAGGGAAGAAATATTTGTCTTGGGCTCAGGATGGTGGGAAGCAGGTTGTCCCTCAAGAATTTTCAGCTGGTTCCCAGCCCTTCTGCTGGGCTCTTTGCTCCTCTCCCCTCGAGCTGCTGCTGGCTCCTGGGGAGCAGAAGGAAACTCCTGGCTGCTTTTCAGCCACCATTCCCAGGGCAGCATCCATTCCTGGCTCTGCTATCTCCACAGGCTTTTGGCATGGATGAGGAGGAGCACAGTGTCATCATGCAGCAGGTCAAGGAGCTGGAGGTAAGCAGGGAGAAGTGTCTCCCCAGTATGCTGCAGCCCAGGCTGGATCCCCACACTGGGGTGGTGCTGGGGGTTGTGGTGTCTCCCAGCCCCAGTGTTTGGGATTTGGGGTGCTCTGGGCTGTGCTGGGGGAGTCACCCAGGAGCTGTTTGGTGGCTTGAGCAGCAGCTGATCATAGAATCCCAGAATCATTTATGTTGGAAGGGACCTCTGGAGCTCATCTAGTCCAACCCCCCTGCAGTGGCCAGGGACATCCCCAACTAGAGCAGCTTGCCCAGAGCCCTGGCAAGCCTCACCTGGAATGCCTCCAGGGATGGGAACTCAACCACCTCCCTGGGCAACCTGTGCCAGTGTTCCACCACCCTCATGGGGAGGAACTTCTTTCTAATATCAAGTCTAAATCCACTCTTCTCCAATTTGATGCTATAACCCTGCTTGAGCCCAATCCTTCCTTGCAGGGTTGGTGACTCCTCTCACATTCATCACTATTTCTCTCTTCCAGAGCCCAATTTTCTGCCTGAAAGCAACTGTGAAGGAAGCCAAGGGGATTTTGGGTAAAGATGTTAGTGGTAAGTGGAGCAGGGGAGGGGAGATGTGCCCTGGGAGAAGGGACAGCCACTGCTCCCAAAGGGAACTTGCATGGCTCCATCCCCCAGGGTTCAGTGACCCATACTGCCTGCTGGGCATCGACAGCAAGAGCCAGGAGCTAGCCCACCCTGAGCACAAGAAGAGGATGAAGGCTGTGGTCAAGGATCTCCTCCCTGAAGATCAGATCCACCGCACCCAAGTCATAAACCAGACCCTCAGCCCAGTGTGGGATGAGACATTTATCCTGTAATCTGTCCTTCCTTGCCTTTGCTCACTGGGGAAGCTGGAGAGGGTGCCCAGGGCTCTCAGGGGTGGGTGGGGATCTTCACCACTTGCTCCATCCAGGAGCTGGGGCTCTGCAGGGATGATGACTGTTGAGGCTTGCCAAGCTTCTGGTCTGAGCCATGCAGCAGGTCCAAGGAGGTGAAAAACAGCAGGATGGAACAAATCCTTCCCATGGGGCCCTCCCATCATGCTCCCAGGCTGTGTAGGGTGGTTTGGGGTCCTCCCCAGGGAGAAGTTGCCTGCCTGTGACCCCCAGCTGCCCTGCCTGCTTGCTGCTCCTGTAACAGCATCCTGCTGGTGCCTTGCAGGGAGTTTGCAGACATGGAGACAGCCAGCTTCCACCTGGACATGTGGTGAGCAGCAGCACCCCTTGAGCAGCAACCCTGACCCCCAGCCCTGGGTGGGCTCCTGCCTCCTGGGGTGGCCCTTCAACCTGCACCCACTAAAAGCCCCAGAAAGCAGCTGGGAAGCCCTTTCCCCATCCTTTTCTGCTGGAGCAGTACATGGTGCAGGACACAACCAGAGAGCCCAGGCTGGTTTTGCCCAGGCAGGGCTGATCCCAAGGCCTGGCTTTATTTATGGAAAGAAGCCACATGCCTGTAGATTTTGGCTAGACAAGTGGTTTTGGGGTGTCCCCAGCCTCAACAGCTTCCATCACCCCAACACTTCCCCTTCTGCCTCCCTGAACTGTTTGGCAATGGCCTGAATTTGCTCCTTTCCCCCTGTGCCTGCCCTGGCAGGGACTCGGATGTGGTGGAGTCAGTGAGGCACAAGCTGGGGGAGCTCACAGACCTCCACGGCCTCAAACGGTGAGTGCTGCCATGGCCCCGACAGCTGCTGAGCAAAAGGGGCTGGAAAATGCTGCTCTGCCTGCTGCCATTGAGGAATTGCCTTGGGAGGGGGAGAGGGAGGGAGGAAAGGAAAGAGGGAGGGCAGCAGCTCTGCTTTGCCCTTCTTCATCCCTCCAGGGCTGGCTGATGGCTGCAGGAAGCTTTCCCACCCTTTCATGCCTTTCAGGATCTTTAAAGATGCTCGCAAAGACAAAGGGCAGGATGATTTCCTGGGGAATGTGGTCCTTCGCCTGAAGGTGAGCTCCGTGGGGCATCCTCTCCTCCAAAGGACTCCCCAGTCACTGGTTAAATGCCATGGGATCTGGGCAGGATCCCAGCTCTGTAACAGTACCAAGGTCAGCCAGGATCCCAGCTCAGAGCTGCAGGCAGGTGCCAGGTCCCTCTGTTGGGTGGCAGCTCTCTTCCCAGACACTCCAACACACTTGCTCAGTGATGATATATCATTTGATTTTAACCCAGTACTAGAGTTATCCAACGCAGCATCTTGCTGCCCCATTGGCCCTGGCTCCTGAGCAGGATCCCTCCCCCAGGAAGGCTGCAGCCTTGTCTTTGTGTCTGCAGGATCTGCACTGCTGGAATGACCAGTGGTACCAGCTGGAGCCACGGACAGAGACATACCCCAACAGAGGACAGTGTCACCTGCAGTTCCTGCTCACTCACAAGAAGGTAGGAGAGGAAGGGAAGGGGCTGTCCTAGCCATTCTCTTGGCAAGATGGGGCAGCTGCCTGTCCCTTGGGTACCTGTCTTAGAATCATAGACTCATAGAACAGTTCCAGCTGGAAGAGACCTTGAAGATCATCAGTGCAGCCTTTGTCCTAGCTCTATCAACCTGCTAAATGATGCCTCCCAATGCAACATCCACCTGGCTCTTAAACACCTCCAGGGATGGGGACTCAAGCACCTCCCTGGGCAGCCTGTTCCAATGGCTGACAACCCTTTCAGCAAAGAAATTCCTCCTAAAGTCTAGCCTGAACCTCCCCTGGGGCAATTTCCATCCATTTCCCCTTGTCCTGTCACTCTCCACCAGGGAGAACAGACCAGTCCCTGCCTCTCTACAACCTCCCTTCAGGTAGTTCTAGAGAGCCAGGAGGTCACAGATCCCTGCTCCAAAACAGGATTTGCATGTGCTAGAGACCAGCTCGACTCTCCCCTGAGCTCCATGCCAGCACTGGAGCCTTGTTCTGGGTGCAACTGCACCCCTTGGCTTGGCTTCACACAGGGCTCTCTGGCCCCATGCTTTCTGGGTTGCTGTGTCCCCACTCTCTGGCTGCATCCCTGTCTGTCCAGGCAAGTTAGGGATGTTTCTTCTCTGCTTGTCTCTCTTCAGAGAGCCACCACAAGCAGCAGGACACAGCCGAGCTACACTGTGCATCGTCACCTCCTGCAGCAGCTCGTGTCCTATGAGATCCTGCAGCACCAGGTACTGAGGGGCAGAACCAGCTCTCCAGCAGCTGGGCTGGGCTGAGAGCTTCCTTTGGAGCCCATCATGCCTGACACATTGCTGCAGTGTGATGGGGAGGAGAGTCATGATCCTAGAATCCTAGANGGCCTTTGCAAACAGGCCCTCTGCAGCCTGCTTGGAAGCTCCCTTTAGGTACTGGAAGGTCACTAGTAGGTCCCCTGAAGCCTTCTCTTCTCCAGGCTGAACAATCCCAGCTCCCTCAGCCTGTCCTCAGAGCAGAGGTGTTCCAGCCTCTGAGCATTCTCGTGGCCTCCTCTGCACCTGCTCCATCAGCTCCATGGCCTTTCTGATGATGATGCCTGCCCTTGCCTGGCATCCTTAAGGGACACCCATTCCTGCCATGCTCCTGCCAACACCTTGTCCTGGTGTCTGTGCCCCTCCTCACCCAGCCCAGCTTGCTACAGGACACATCCCCCTCCTTTTGCACCCTGGCAGGCTGGCAGCATCTCCTGGGATGGGGAGCTGAGCAGACATGCCAGAACTGTGCTGTACCTGCATGCCACACAGAAGGATCTCTCTGACTTCCACCAGGTCATGGCGTGAGTATCCCACACCTGGGGAGCCATGGTGCAGCACTGGGGGTGCTAAGGGCCCTGAAGCCTTCTTGTGGGGCTGTCTGACCACAGCCAGTCTGTCCCATGAGTTCAGCATGGCTGATATTGTCCCCTGGCTCAACCAGCACCAGGAGATCTGGGTCCTGTCCCAGCAATCCCAGCTGGAGCTGTGGGTGGGAAGCTTCAGGCTGACCCATGGGTGTTGCCCAGCTCCTGGGGGCTCAGCCCAGCCTCTCCCTCCTCCCCAGGCAGTGGCTGGCATACAGCAAGCTCTACCAGAGCCTTGAGTTCAACAGCAACTGCCTGCTCCACCAGATCACCAGCATCGAGTACCAGTGGGTGCAGGAACGCCTGAGGCCAGAGCAGGTGAGGCTCCAGCACCATGCAGGGCACAGCCAGGGGAGAGCTGTCCTGTGCACCCAGCCCTGAGCCTCTCCTCCCACCTCCTGGGGCTCTTTCCCTCCCTGTACTCCAGGAAAGGCAGGAGCTGGTGGGGTACTGAGGTGCCAGGCTGGCTGGAGGACACTTCCAAGGAGAACCAGCCATGGGCACCAGGACAACCCATGGGTCAGGGAGCCCTTTTGCCCTAGGGATTTGCTCCTCCTCTCCACAGAGAAGCTCTTACCCTTTGCACCAATATCCCCCTCCTCCACCAATGCCATCAAGTCAGTCACAACCTTTGGTAACTTCAATGTGACCCAATTCCTACTTTCCCCCACCCCTTTTCCCAGGGCATCCCAGCACCCTGCTGGAGTTAGGAGTTTTTCATGCATCCCAATGAAGTCTGAGCACAAAGCTCAGATCAGCCCCTCCAGAGAAGAGTTATCCAAGGCTTCAGGAAGAGTTCCCATCCCTGGAGGAGGCTAGAAAGGAATAGAAGCCACCAGTTTCCTCCACTGCAGTGCTGTGGACATGCTGGCATCTCTGAGGATAACACATCTCCTTCCTTCTCCCCAGAAAGCAGAGCTGGCAGAGTCCTTCCAGTCCTTGCTCACCTATGGGGTGTCCCTCGTCCGGAGGTACCGCATCATTTTCCCTCTCTCTATCCCAAAGTCCACGGAGAGACTCCAGTCCCTGCTCAGGTGAGTCAAGCAGGGTTCCTGTGGCTTGGCCATGGCCTGTAAGCTTGAGCAAAAACCCCCAGGAGCCCTGTGTGCCTGCTTGTAGGCTGCTGTGCCACTTGCCCTGCCCTGGCCCTCAGCCTGGGCTCTCCATGGGGGATGTGGTTGGCAGGGGAAGCTCTGTCTGGGTAAGGTCTCTGCAGGGAGAGACAGTTGTTTCTGAGGGGCTGGGGCTGGCTTTCACTTGAGCTTCTCCTTTTGCAGGGTCCTGGTCCAGATGTGCAAAATGAAAGCTTTCCATGAGCTGTGCACACCAAGCCCCAACCTTCCCCAGATGGTCTCCACAGCACTGAAGGTAGTGAGTGGGAGCAGAGCTCTCATCCTTCTCAGCCCAGGGCAGGTGGAACTCTGTGGCTCTCCCTTCCCCTCCATCCCCTGCCCAATGCCCACTCCTCAGCAAAGCCACATGAGGTGGGGGAAATACCTGCTGCTTTTCAACCTCTTGGTCCTAGCCTGTCGTTGCCAGCACATGGAGCTGTGTCCTCTCCACAGCCAGGGGACAGGGAGCTGGCTTTGCTCCTCCTGCTTCCCTGCCATCACAGCAGGGCTCCTCTCTTGCAGTCAGGCACAACAGAGTGGTTTCACATGCAGAAGCAGCACCTCAAGCCCATGGTGAAGGTCAGTCCCCATCTCTGACACTCTAAGGAGCAGTTTGCTGGGCTTGGGGTGAGAGGTCTGAGGGGTTGGGAAGACAAGGCTGAGGCAAAGCTTCTCCAGTTTTCTGACACAGTCAAGGCATTTGGGTTTCCAACTTCAAACCACCCCAAGGCATGTTACCTGCAGCTGCTGAGGTGCAATGCTAGCAGAGCAGGAGGTGCTCCTCCTTCTGCTGTGTGAAAGAACAGAGTTCTGGGCTGGGGTCTCATCTGTTTATGTGACACCCTCCCAGCTACACAAGCACAGGGTGACAGTGGATGTCACCAACTTCTTGGTGCTCCTGATGTGGATCTAATGCTAGATTCCTACCCCACGAGAACAAATGACAGAAAGAGATCAGCTCAGAATGAAGCCCAGGCCATCTCCCAATCACTGAGCATCCAAAACAAGCTGTTCCTTTCTGTGCAGAGCATGGAGGAGAATGGCAAAGCCTTGTCCAGACTCCTTCTGGAGGTGATAGGAGATCTCCAGCAGTGCCAGAAAATCTGGAACAAATTCTTCATCAAGTAGGTTTCAGAGCTTGTTCCCTCCTCATCCACCTTCCTTGGGATCAAGAGCAACAGGACACTTGGATGCCTCATCCCTTGGCTCCTGGGCTCCACAGATAGCACCTGTGGTCCATCTCTGCCTCTTAGAGTTGTACTGTCCTTGGGCATGGCCTCAGAGGCTTTGCTGGCCTGGGGCTGGCAGGCTCCTGACTCTTCATTTCTCTCTTGCAGCACCTTGAAGTTGAATCTCTTCTTCATTGCCTACCTGGAGCTGGAAAGCCTGGTGAGCAAGCCTGGGCTGCTCTGCCCTTGTAGGACTAAGGTCTGAAGCCAGGCTGAGGTTGTTGGCCAACCTTCAGGTGGCAAGTGCTTGTTGCAAGCCTGGAAAGGGAGCAAGCCAGGGGAAGGCTCCATCTTTCTCTATGTGTCCATAAAGTGACTATCACCTGCTTCCTTGGCCTAATGAATCTCCTGAAATGCCACCCAAAAGGAATAGGATTCTCCTGAGCTCCAGAGAGCCCCCAGGAGAGCAGTAGGCTCCTTACTAACCACTGTCCCTCCTCCTCTTGCTCACTACCAGGTAGCAGAGCATGTCCAGGAGCAGCTGCATGAGCTCGACAGCAGCATGTCCAAGCCCACAGCTGAGAGCCTTTTCCAGCTCTACATGAACCTGCAGGAGCTCTATGGGATGAAGGACTTCCTCCCAAACAGGTATCCAACACAGAGAGAGGGGAGATGCCAAAGCATGGCAATGAGCTGGTCACTGAGAGGAATCCCATTCCCATTCACCTTCCTCACTAATGACACATGAGGCAGAGCAGGCTTTTGCTGTCTGGTGTCCATGAGCATCACCAGAAGGGTTTCAGGTTAGTCTCTGAGCAAGGTTGATGGAGACCTCAACTTCCAGACAAGGGGAGGCTTCTTCTTAGCTTGGTGCTACATGCTGCCTCCTCCTCAAGGCAGTTTCTTGTGTGTGACAGCAAGGAGGGGTGATGGCCCTGTGCCATCACTGGGTGCTTGGAGAAGCTGCTGCCTTCATCCACAGGGACAGACCTCTGGCTCTGAGCAATTTCCACCAGTGGTTCAAGGAAGCTGTGCCTCAGTGGCTGCAGAAGACCTACACCATTGCACTGGAGAGGGCACAGAGAGCCATCCAGATGGACCAGGTGAGCCAGAGAGGAGAACATCTCCCTCTGTCCTTTGGCAGCACTCCAGCTCTCTCCATGCTTTGCCACTGAGCCTCAATCACAACACTGAGAGCACCACATAGGTGCCTCTGGCATCCCTGTGCCCCTTCCATCCCTGCTCTCCAGGTGAGCTGATGGACCTGCATTTGGACCATGCTGTGAGCATCTCCTTTGCTCCTGACCTTGAGGGAGAGGGGAGGGAAGGCAATCATGGGACCATGAGCTGCTTGTCCTGCTCTTCAGGGTGGTCCAACAGTGCTGGGCTGGAGGATGATGGAGGAGAGCCTGATGCAGGGAGCTCAGGCTGCTCCATCCATCCTCATCTCCTGTCCACAGTCACATTGGATTATATGGAGCTGATGATGGGCTAGAGAGCCTCAAAGTTAAGGAGCATCTCTCCTATCTGGGATGGCTTCTTTCCATACAAGCTAAGTTGCTCTTTGCTTTCTCTGCCCTCTCAGCTGACACCCTTTGGGGAGCACAACAAGCACAGCACATCCATTGTTGACCTGTCCACCTGCTATGCCCAGATTGTGAAGACCTGGCAGCAGCTCAGCTGGCCAGACCCTGAGGAAGCCTTCATGATCATGGTGAAGCTGGTGGAGGTTTGTACCCCAGGCCCTGCTGGCAGATGCCATGCTCATGGGCATCAGCACCCAGAGCTTCCTCTCCTGCTCTTGGAAATGTGTCTCCATGACTGGGGACAGTGTCCCACACCAATGTGGCACTGCAGAGGTCCCTGTGCTGCTCAGCTCCATGCCATTGGCTTCTCCTCCATCCTGCAGGACATGTGCAGAATTGCCCTGATGTACTGCAGGCTCATCAAGGAGAGAGCTGAGGCTCTGCCCCTCCATGAGCAGAACGAGGGAGAAGCTGCCAACAGGGTTGGTGTCAGCACAAGGTCCTCTCCTTAGGGAGAGGCAGGATTAGGGCAGAGAGGGACAGGAGTGCTGAGCATCCAGCCAGCATCCCAGCTTTGGGATTCATGGGGATCAACTGTCTCTCAGTATCCATATTCCTGGAAAATCAGGAGGGAAATGGTGTGAGCAGGCTGGTGCTGGGAATGGGGCTGGGAATGGGGCTGGGAATGGGGCTGGGAATGGGGCTGGGAATGAGGATGGGGCTGAGGATGGGGCTGAGGATGGGGATGAGGATGGGGATGGGGAAGAGGTGAGAACAAAGATAGTAAGAAGAATGGGGATGAGGATGGGGATGAGAATGGGGAAGAGGTGAGAATGAAGACGGTAACAAGGATGGGGATGGGGATGAGGATGGGGAAGACGTGAGAATGAGGACAGTAACAAGGATGGGGATGGGGATGAGGATGGGGAAGACGTGAGAATGAGGACAGTAACAAGAATGAGGATGGGGATGAGGAAGAGGTGAGAACGAGGATAGTAACAAGAATGGGGATGGGGATGGGGAAGAGGTGAGAACGAGGATGGTAACAAGGATGGGGATGGGGAGGAGGATGAGGACAGGGAGGAGGATGGGGATGAGGATAAGGGTGGGAATGAGACTGAGGATGGGGTTGGAGCCAGGAGAGGATGCACCAAGGAGTGTGGGACCCCCCCTGAAGCAGAGGCACCTCCCCCAGCTCTGCATGGTGGTGAACAACATCAAGCAGCTGCGGCTGCTGCTGCTGAAGCTTCCCTCCCAGCTGGACTGGGCCCAGCTGCAGCAGCGCACGGCAGCTGCCATCCACCAGCAGCAGATCCAGCACACCCTGCACGCCCAGCTCCACAGCACAGTCTCCTGCCTGGACCATGAGATCCAGGATGTGGTGCAAGCCCTGGCCACCAAGGTGAGTGAGTACTTGCCACTGGCACCCCTGGGCCCTAAGTGGGGGGAGGAGGTTTCACCCAAGGGGGCTTGAAGGCCACAGTGCTCCTGAGCTGGAGACAAGTAGGCCCCAGGTGTGGGGATGCTCGTGCAGAGGGCAAAGCCTTAGTGCCTTCATGCATTTCTCCTTGGCAGCTGGAAAAAGGCATTGCCAGGCACATCCAGGAGCTCTCATCTTCCAACAACAGCCAGGAGCCTGAGGATGTAAGTACCTGGCCTGGCTCCTTTTGGACCATCTTTGGGCAATTGTGAATAACTCTTGCTTGCTTTGTGAAGGCTTCCATCACCCTTCCTCACCTCTGCCTGTCCCACTTCTGGGGCATGGGCTGACACACCAGCAATGGGGCCCAGACCTCCATACACTTCATGTGATGCCTGTGTAAGCAGCAGGACCAAACCAGTCACAGCCTTTCCATGTGTCACTGTGGAAAGGAGCCCCTCTGGACACCCCTTGCCCTGCTAACTCTGGCCAGCAGCACCCAGCCTCTCTCCTTGCTGTGCCTTGCTGGATACAGCCCCCTCATGCCCTCCCTAATGCTCCTCTCCTCTTGCTGCAGTCCATCTTTCCACTCATGAAGTTCCTGGAGACAGAGCTGCAGTATCTTAATGAGCATCTGGTCCAGGAGAACTTCAAAAGGTGACTGAGGCCCTGAGGATGCACAGTGGAGGCTAGCAGTACCACTGTCCCTCAGCAGGAGTGACCCCCCAGCCCCATGAGGCTTGCTGGCATCCCACTTTAGTGTTGGCTGCTCAGCCCAGAGGGATGAGCTGGTTCTCTCTGGGCCTTTGCAAAGCCCCTCAGCTGAGGACCCAGCCCATTCCCCTGGACCCTTACTCACAGCCTTTCTTCCCCACCCCTGCAGCCTCTTGGCTCTGCTCTGGCATCACACCTTGGCTGTGCTGTCAGCAGCTGCAGGGCAGCAGGTTCCCTCAGCCCAGCACTACAAGAAGCTGCACTGTGCCCTCAAGGTACCAGAGGGGACAGAGGGTTCTCCAGCAGGGATGGGTGTTTGGATGTTGGCTAACAGCATCCTTCTCCCCAGAGCCTGGAGCGGTGCTTCCATGGCGATGGCTGTGGGCTGCCCCTGGACACTCTGCACACTGCAGCCTTCCTGGTAAGGGCTGCTGGCCATTGGGAAGGTCCCCAAGGATTTCCTTTGGGTGCTCTCCAGGGAAGCATCCCTGGGCTCTGGACCTGTCCATGTGCTTGACCGTCACCTCTTGTCCTGCCTGCAGTCACTGGACAGCCAGCTGGCCCTCTGCTCTTCCACCAGCCGCAAGCTCATCCAGAAATACTTCAGCAACAGGATCCAGCAGCAGGTAGGATGCTCTCAGCCCCTTCCCCCATCCCATCCTTGCAGGCTTCCTGGCACAGCCTGCCTCTGGAACCATGAGGCTTCCCCGCCAGCCTCCCAGCTCTGGGGCTACTAGGGTTAGGTTTGTTCCAGCAGTGGGCAGGAGGGGATCCAGTTGCATCCTAGAGGATTCCCATCACCCTCTGCTACCCCCAAATGCCCCCTCAGCCTCCAGCAGACCCTGAGCATCCCCTCCAGCAGCATGCTGAAAGGCAGCACCCTTGTTCTTCTACCCCAATGCTCAGCGGGATGCCAGCTGGGAGAAGTATGGAGCAGTGACCATCAAAGCTCTCTACCGCCCCTCGGAGCAGAAACTGCGCGTGGAAGTGCTCAACGCTGTCAACCTCATCCCACTGGACTCCAACGGTGGGTCTGGGGGGGCTAGGGAGTCCCAGCACCCCAAGACACCCTGTGTGAGTGGCTGGGGAGCCCCACCACCCCGAAACTGCCTGTCCTCAATCCCCAATACACTCGTGGGTAGGAGAGCAGCTGGCAGTGCGTGGAGTAACAGCACTCTGTCGGGATTTGCTTTGCATCCAAGGAGGAGGATTTGGGGAGGCAGGAGGGTTGTTGCACTGGCTTGAGGTGGTGCAGTGGGATCTGGCAGGCAAGGCACTGTGCCCACATCCTGCTGCCTTTGCTTTGCAGCACGAGGCAGCAGCCAGGGCAGGTGGCTTTTGTCTATTGTGCAAACCACGTCTTAGAGTAAAAAACCACGTGCTAGGGTGACAAGGGACAGGCAGTCTCTCAGGTTGGCTGTCATTTGGGGAGGTCTCCAGGAGAGGTCACTCCTCTTGCAGCCACTCGTGGTTGATCCATGTGTGGGCAGGTTGAGGCTATTCCTGCACCCTCCTAGGAGCCTAGGCTAGGCTGGGTAGTGCCAGTGAGGGTGCTGGGACAACCCCCACCCTCCCAGTCACCCCAGTGTGTCCATCCAGCCTGACTGGGCTCGGCTGGGCTTGTGAAGGGCAGAAAGGGATGATGTCTGCATCCCCCCAGGCTCCAGTGACCCCTTCGTCCAGCTCACCCTGGAGCCCCGGCACGAGTTCCCTGAGGTGGCAGCCAGGACAACCCAATGCAAGAGGAACGAGCTCCACCCTCTCTTTGATGAAGTCTTTGACTTGTACGTAAGGGTTGACACCCCCAGAAACCCCTGAGCCCCTGCTCTGGGGCTGCTGCTCCAGGATTTCACCCCCACACCCACTGGGGGCTCAGCCCTGGACAGTGGGAGCTGGGGTAGGGACACCCCAAACACCTGGAGCTCACAGGCTGGGCTGGAGCACTGTGCTTTGAAAGGGTTGGGGTGAAAGGACAAGGGGCAATGGTTTTAAATTGGAGAGGAGTAGATTTAGACTTGATATTAGGAAAAAGTTGCTCCCCACGAGGGTGGTGGAACACTGGCCCAGGTTGCCCAGGGAGGTGGTTGAGTTCCCATGCCTGGAGGCATTGCAGGTGAGGCTTGCCAGGGCTCTGGGCAAGCTGCTCTAGTTGGGGATGTCCCTGGCCACTGCAGGGGTGTTGGACTAGATGAGTTCCAGAGGTCCCTTCCAACCCAGATGATTCTGTGGGTCAGCATGATGGGGAAACATCATCCTTGATTCCCTGGAGGGAAGGTTGGATTTGAGGATGGAGGGGATAGGATATGGTGGTCTCCTGCATCCCATCCACCCACAGCCTGATCCCCGCCGAGAAGTGCCGGCAGGAGGGAGCCTGCCTGCTGCTGACTGTGTTTGACTATGACACCCTGGGGGCCAATGACCTGGAGGGTGAAGCTTTCTTCCCCCTCTGCCACCTGCCTGGCCTGGACACCGAGGAGGAGCAGGCTCACATGGGACAAGTGCCCCAGACTCGCCTCCCTCTCACCCATCCCAAACCCAGCGGTACGTGGTGCCACAGCTGAGCCCTGGCCAGCCCCTGCTGGCCCCACAGCCTGGGAAGGGGGCTCTGGGCAGGCTCTCCCACCATCACTCCTCTCTTCTTTGGCAGGAGATGAGATCCTCCGGCTGCTGGAGTCCAGGAAAGGGGACAAAGAGGCTCAAGCCTTCGTTAAGCTCCGCAAGCAACGAGCCAAGCAGTCCAAGGAGACAGAATGAGGCAGGCAGAGGAAGAGGATCCTGAAGTGAGCCTGGGAGATTGGCCAGTGCTGGAGCTGGAGACATCTGCAGGGGTCAGAGAGGGTCCCTGTGCCCCTCACCACCTCCCAGCACCCATCTCCCCTCTGCCTGTGGGTAGCAGTGCTCCCAGGAGGGTGGGCACATGGTATTTTTGGGGGGATTCCTTTGCCTGTCTGGACTAGCAACACTACAAGGGGGGAGGATGTGAACTTGTGTGGCTGTCCTTACCTGTCCCCTAGCTTGTCACTGTTGGTGTCACCTCACCTGGCCATGTCACCAACCCTGCTGTCTGCAACACTGGGCAATGCAAATACATCCTCACTTACTTGGGCTGGGGACAACCTGTGGCCAAACTTGCCTTTTGTTCTCCCCTCTTTTTTCTGTTTTTCTTGTGGAGAAGCCTCTTATTCTAAATTAAAAGCATCAAAGCTGATGTGTGGGCTGTGTCTGGGCAGAAGATGCCTTGGGGCAATGGCCACATCCTGGCAGCACATGAACTATAGTTGTGCCAGGGGAGGTTCAGGTTGGACATTAGGGTAAGTTTCTTTCCCAAATGAGTTGTCAAGACCTGGAAGAGGCTGCCCAGGGCAGTGGTGGAGTCACCATCCCTGGAGGGGTTTAAAAGCCATGGAGATGTGGTGCTGAGGGACATGGTTTAGTGGTGAGCTGGCAGTGCTGGTTAACGGCTGGACTGGATGCTCTTAAAGGTCTTTTCCAGGCTAAATAAATTCCATGAACTGGAACCAGGTAGTGTTGTTTTGAGTTCACCTAGACTGAAGGATAGATGGAATGGCTGGGAATGCTGCCAGTGCTGCTGGAGCAGGGCTTGAGCAAGAGGCATGGCTAGTGCCTGTCAACCTGCTGCTGGAGCCAGTGGAGTTGTGGTTTGTTCTCTGCAAGAGCCTGACGAGATATGGACAGCTCAGGTCTGGCTCAGGCTCAGCTGAAGGCAGTGTGTGTGGTGGTTTGGTGATGAAAAAAGGACCCCAGGCAGGTATGTGTGTCCTCAGGCCTGTGCAGTGCTGGCTGAGAGGGGACAGGAGCTTGTTTGAGCTGCAATTATCACTAATGGTAAGTGTGGAGCTCTCTCTGCCCCCACCCTGCAAGGAGAGAGCTATGTTGGAGCTGCTGTGTCCTGGGGAATGAGGAGCATCATCCTCCTGAGTGCCTGAGCAGCAGCTGCTTTCTCAGTGGGCTGGGTCAGCTCAGGTCAAGCTCCTGTGTGCCACGGCCAGGCTCAATCCAACCCACAGCAGGAGGGATTAAGGCACTGCTGGCTCAACAAGGAAGCCATTTGCTGGCTTAAATCACTCATTTCAGTCCCAGCTCTGCAGAGAAATGACTCCAGAGAAGGGTCCCTGTGTACCTATGTCCCAGGACATCCTTCCACCTGGGTTCCTGCTGCTCCTGCAGAGAGGGAGGACAGCCTCTGCCTGCACTCAGCAGCTCAGCACCTGCCAGCAGCCAGCCTCAGCTTTCCTTGCAAGGCTTAGCTCCATGGGGCTGCAGGTTGAATCAGGTTTTAGCTTATTGTTTAGCTGTTTGTTTCAGAATTGTTGTGCTCCAGCTTGCTGTGGGCTGCCTATCACCCAGGCTGGCTGTGCTGCTGAGCAGGTGGCACAGGCTCAACTCTGTTTTCAGGTCGTTTGGATTTTATTATCCAAGGTAGTGTAGCTTCATTTTCTTGCACAGCTCCAGGCAGTTGTCGGGGGGTGGGGGGGTGTCTTTTCCCACCCCTAAAGAAATCATACCACTTATAGAGAAGGACTTATGCTCTGATAGCTTGAGGTTTATAACTAAGCCCGTGGACCAGCAGGAGAATGCCTAAGCATTAAGAAATATGGCTTGAAGCACACAAAAGCAGCTCCTAGCAAATGCAAGATTGAGGAAGGAGAAATCCCCACCATCATCATCCTGGTGCCTACAAAGATGCTGAGGGCACTGGAGCATCTCTGGGAGGACAGGCTGAGAGCCCTGGGGCTGGTTAGCCTGGAGAAGAGCAGAGCCAGAGATGATCAGCTCCATGCTGAGCAAGAGCTAAAGGCTGGTGGCAAGAGGCTGGGATCAGGCTCTGGGACAGGCCAAGGGGCAATGGGCACAAACTAGAACAAAGGAGGTTCCACTTGAACAGGAGAAGAAAATTCTTTGCTGTGAAGGTGCCAGGCTGCCCAGAGAGGCTGTGGAGTCTCCTTCTCTGGAGAGATTCCAGCCCCACCTGGATGTGAGCCTGGGCAAGCTGCTGGGGGTGACCCTGCTCCAGCAGGGCAGTTGGAGTGGATTCTGTGAGACAGCAAACCTGGCCATGGAGAGGAATTCACTCAGCTCTTTTGAGGGCTCTCCCCACCTCCCCCAGCCCCAGGGCTGTACATCCACCCTGGGCACACACCCAAACACTGCTTTATTAGATCATTTCTTTTTGTTGTTGTTTTGTTTTTTTTTCTTAGCAAAAAAATAAAAATTTATTGTCCTCTAAAAAAAAAAAAAAAAAAAAAGAAAAACAAAACCAAACCAAACAAACAAACAAACCAAAACCAAATCCAATCCATCCTGCCCTTGGAAAACTGTGACATAGATTTGAGTTCTTTCCAGCCCCCACATGCATATTCACTCTGCCAAGAAAAAGAGTCTAACCCAGGTTTCTGACAGCCAAAACACATATTTACAGAGCACGAGAGAACAACAGCTGAACTCACAGGTCTATACATGGACTCAACAACACGGGTTACACACCACCATCACCATTCTGCCAACTGCTACACGGACTAGGGGCTCTTCTGCCCAGGGCCCTTTCCTCCTTGCAGTAGGGTGGGAAAAAGCAGGGAAGAGCCTGGTCAAGAATTGCCACCAGAAATACTGCAGTGTGTATTATTATTATTATTATTATTATTATCATCATGATTATTTTTCAAAGTGTATACTGCACTGAGTTGACTTGAACAGTGGAAGCTAAGGAGTGGGGAAGCTTCCCCAGAAAGCTCTCCAATGCAGTCACTAGTTTGCAGGAATACTTCACCTGGAAAAAATACTAGGCTTTTTGGTTGTTTTTTTGTTGTTTGTTTGTTTTTTTACATCAGTAATATCTATTTTGCTGTTGGCCATCACTCCAAGGATTATTATCATTCTGGAGGAAAACACTGGTAATATTCTTCCTTCTCAGATGGGGAGAAAAGGAGAAGGAGAGGAGGGTTGGAGGCTGGTGGAACAGCAATGATTTACTGAGTGAGTCCATTCAGCATGATGGGCTTCCTCCCAGGGTAAGGACTTCTCTTCATTGTCTCAGCTGCACAAGCCTTGCAAGTGGCTCAGGTTCAGCTTCAGAGATGTATGGAAAGTATAAAACCCTTCAGTGTGGGATTAGCTGCAGTGAGCCCCAGGAAGGGAGAGGATCTGCCTAAGGAAAAGATTGTGCTCCAGCTCTGAGACTGTCCCTTGGTGTCTAGTGTGCCACCAAGTCTTTGCCACAGGTGGCACGTGGCTACATCATCTAAGGCTGGAGATGATCTAAAAGTGGTCCTGTTAGCCCAAAGCCATGCCAAAAGTCTTCAGCTCCTGGCTATTGTCTACAGCTCTAGCCTTGCTATTTTTGATGCCTAGCTACCCAGGATAGTGTTGTCTTAAGCCATCTGCTTCTACCTTGTTTTTCCATAATAACATAAAAGTTTATTGACCTTTAAGATACTGTGGTTTCACAACACAATTAAGACTCCCTTTTCCCCCAGCTCTTAGCTCAGAAGTGTCTGACCTTCACTCCACACCTAGTCACCCCAACTCAACACTTCTCAAGCTCCCAGAAAGCTGGGGAGGGAAATGTCCTTATCCTATAAGGAGTCTGTGTGAAGAGGCAGGACCCAGATGTGTTCATGGCTGCTGAGCAGCAGCCAGCTGGGCTGCACAGCAAGAAGCCTCGTGGACCAAAAACTTTGCTTTGAAGCATGACTTGGCCAAAAATAAAAAAAATAAGCCCCCTTAGTTCTGCTGTGTTCCTGCAGGGCCTGGGAAAAGGGAGTTCCTGCTTCAGAAGGAAGCATGACAGTACATTCCAGGGGCTGTACTTGCTAGCACCAGCTTTATTCCAAAAAGACTCTTTTCACATGGTACAGAAGCTGACCACAGACTCTTAAGCCTTGTACAGTGCTGTGATGACAGTTCATCCCTCCTGCCTGGGGCAGGCAGGAACAACTGCTGGAGTGGCTCACAAACACTGCCCTGTGCCCCTGCTCTCACCTAGGAAAGTGGTGTACAAGTGGACCCTAAAGTATTCACAAAATAGGCAAGGACAAAGTTCTCTTCTCCATCTGATGCTTAAGAAAGGAATTCACATTTCAGATCCTTCTTTTCTCTTGTCAAAGCAGCAAACAAATTGATAGAAACCTAAATGTGGGAAGTGTTTCTTAAAGAACCAGAGGAAAGCAAGAAATAGGTCAGTGTGCTTGTGCAAAGAGAGTGCTGAGATATATGCTGGGCTGGGGGCAAGTGTTAATTCCTTCAGGTTCTTCTGCCATGAGTGCAGTGTGGCAAGGGAAAGGGCAAATTTCAGGGCCACAAACAGGTGAAGTTTTGAATTCTTTGGTCCTTCAATATAAGTTACAAAACAGAGAAATTGTTTTACTCCAAAATGCTTTCTCTGGCCTGGAATTTTCCTTGTAGTTCCCTGCCTAAGCCAAGTGCTTCCACAGAAACTGGGAGTGGGTAAAACATCTCCTGGCCCAAGCCCCACTAGTCCTGCATCACCAGAGCCACTAAGGCAGCCAGAGCTGCCACCAGGGCACATGTTGCACCTGAAGAGCTCCTGTGGCCATCAGATGCTGCTGGACAAGGTTTGCTAAGAGTGAGCAGTGCCCCAGGGAGACAGGAGAGCAGATAAAAGCATCATGCTAATGAAAAGTGTTCCAAAGCAAGAGCCCAACCATGGCTGATCAGCTCTGCTGCTTAGGAAGATTAAAGACCTGATTCAAGAGTTTCTTTCTTTCTTTCTTTCCTATGGTTGAAGTAAGTTACAAAAAGCTTTTTTAGTAAAATGGTATCTAAATTGGGCTTTTTCCTCCTCCCCCTGATTTTTTTTCTGTTTGTTTTTTTTTCCCTTTATTTTTTTTTTTCCTTTTTCTATAAAAAAAATGTTCCTGTATTTTATTAAAAGGTCTTTCCTTAAGATCAGACCAAGGCAGATGTGCTGCCCCATGGCACAGACATTCAAAGGCTATAACCAAACAACATAGCCACAATAGTCACTCAACAGTGTCTCTCCATTAAAAAAAAAAAAAGAAATTAAAAAACCTGATGCTAGTTACAATAAAATACACATTAAAAAAAAAAAAAAGCAGTTTAAAAAAAAAATAAAACAAAACCCAAAAACAAGTTAATGGGAAAAAACATAAAAATAGAAGAACTACACAGAGCTGCACTTAAGAGATCATCTGGGAATGCATATTAACCCTTTCCATGTAAAGGAAAGGTGGAATTCTGGAAGCAAACCTAATTATGTCTTTGCATTAAATATGAAGCTTTCTGAGAGGCTCTGGTAAAAATTCAGTTTCCCTACAGCAGTGGGCTGCTGGAGGTTCCAGTGCTTTTCCAGGTCAGGGAGGGGAAGCACAGGCACAGCAAGCCCTGTGCAAAATAAACATGTTTTAGTCAGGTGAGTGGCCTTTTGCTTGAGATCCCAGCAGGTTACTGCAATCCACCTGATGTACAAATCCAATGGACACACTGGTGAAGGAAGTCACAGGAAAGCTCAGCTACTAGATAGGTCTAAGCTGGTGGCATTTCTTTGTCACACTGGATACAAGGGCTTCTCTGCACCCAATGGTCCAACAAATGCCCTTGAGGTGCTGACATACGCAACATCAACTCTGTTTTAAGTGTCCTGAGACTACCTGGCATTGTTTCATGTATTTCAGCAGTGACTATGAATCAGGTCCCTGTGGCTAAAACAAAATTAATCTGGTCTGAAACAGTAAAAAAGTCTCTAGACAGCCACCAGACAAAGGGGTGCCTGGAGAGAACTAACCTCTGCATCCATATTTCTTTCCTGAAGGGCTTTAGCTCAGAAGAGCAACACTTGTATTGCTGCTCAGACCTGGAATGTTAGCTGTATCAGCAATCAACACTAGTCACTGAATTTTGGGGCTTGGCTTGCTTTAGGTCCAATACTATATATTTTTTTTTTTCCTTCTTTTCTTTTTCTTTTTTTTTTGTACAAATATACAAAGAGTGTAGAAAAAATTTAAAAAGCAAACTTTGCTGCTGAAATGACAGACAAAGTTCCTGCACATTCAGAGATGAGCAACATGAGGCCCACCAGGCAGGCACCCAAGCAGAGCTTCCATCAGGGAGGATAGCTTTAACCAAGCTGGGTCAGTGAAAGAGCAGGGAGAACAAAGACATGACCAAGTCATTTCAATCCTCCCCTGTGATCTCAACTCTTCCTCTGGAAAGCACATGGAAGCTCCTCTTGCCCACTCAAAAATCCTTCTGGAGCTAGTCCAAAATTTGTTATCACCTACATAGAAAAAAAGAGAGGAGAAACACACACTCTCTGGCAAAGGGCCCTTTGATCTGTATGAAAAAAACAGCTCTCAAAGTTCCTCAAGAGTTAGAATTAGTGGGGCACAGGGGAGGGGGCAGCTTAGAGAGGGGATGTAAAATATTAAAAAGTGCTCTGCAACTAATTTTTTGTTTGATGTGTGTATGTGCTTGTGTGTGCATATATATATCTATAGATATATACATATACACATACACCAACAGGCACGTACACACACGTATATACAGATAGATATATCTACACATACATATATATATGTACACATACATATATATGTAGGTATGTATAAAGTTCCAAAGTTCTCTAGGATATGCTGAAGGAAGAGGAGTGTCCTCAGAAGGTCACGACTGGAGGGAGTGGGGCCTGTTGGGCTGGCAGATGGGGCACTCAGCCTCCTCGGAGCATGTCTCACACAGCACTGCGTGTTGGCACGGTAACACCACCCGGTTCTCCTCCTGACACTTAAGGCATTTCACTGACTGCATCTGAAATACTGCCTGCAAGACAAGGGGGGACAGGGCAAGAAGGTAAACATCCAAGTCATAAAGCAAAAGGGGCTGCAAGTCCTGTGCTATGCAGTCTAGGGAGAAAGAATCTACACTATTTATTCTTCCATATCTGTCATGTGCCTAAGGTTATCGTGGCTAGGCTTTGCAAACGAAGCTCCAGGGAGGNAGGTTATATTACTGGGTTAACCCTTCAGTTGCTGGCATCTGTCACATGCACAGCACAAACACATGCATCTCTGCTCCAGTTAAAACTTATGGCAGTCATGGAGAGAGAAGACCCAATAAAGCAAACTCTTCCTCATGTTGATTTACTCTCGGTACCTGTCACTTACCAGGCACAGTCTGAAAGGAAAAGAAAAGGGGGAAAAGCTGCAATCTGTAGGAGCAGAGAAAGCCAAGCCCTACCCTACAAATCCCTGGCACTCACCTTATCAACTTTCTCCAGGTTTGCCCTTAGCTGTTTCTGGAGGGTGTAAAGTGAAGAGAGTGAGAGCGTTTCCAGGTCAGAGAAGGAGCGCAGGAACTGAGGGTCCTGGCCTGTGTGGATCCTCTCCAGCTCCTCCTGCAGTTTCTTCACTTGCAGCTCCAAGGCTTCCCTCTGCTCCCGGGCCAGTTCACATTCCATGTTAGCTGTGTTGGCACGATCATTTGCTTCCTCTGCCTCCTTTTTCCAAGCATCACAAGCCTACAAGTTCCAGCAGAAAGGGTAAAAGAAGCAGTCTGAAAACTCACTCAGCCTCCAAGAGAGAATTACAGGCAAAAATACCCATTTCCATACTCTCCTCACCAGGAGTGTATTCTGACCAATCTGCCCTATTCCCTAATTCTGAAACATCCTTGGAGCTTTGCTTCAAAGCACTGCTCAGTCCAGATACCCTATCTGTTTGGGCTGTGGCTCACACCATGAAGGTGATGAACTCTGCAGATCAGCAAATTGTCATGGATCTAAGTCAACTGGCAAGTCTAAGAGACTGTCAAGCATCTCACTGCAATTCCAGCATCTGAACATGTCAGGCATAGTGGTTCAGTCTCTCTTTCCAAAGAAGAAGAAAGATTACAAAGGCTTAAAGAATCTGTTTGTAAAGCCTACAGCTCTTCTCATCACCTCAGCATCTGGAAAGCTTCTTGTTAAAGGCTGACACCCTCCTACTCCTTTACACTTCCTAATCCCTCTTCCCAGAAGTTGCCCAAGTACCTGTTTGGCTTGTTTCCACGACTCTTCCCACTGCTTTATTGTGCCATTGGCTTCATCCAGTTCCTGTCGTAGCCGTGCCAGCTCCGCAGCACCTGGACCTGACAGAAATGCAGGTGAGGTACTGGGCGAAAAACTCCCTGAAGCAAAGTGTTCCCATATGCTGCTGTTCATCCCATTTAAACCTGTTTCACAGGGAAATAGAGAGGGTTATGTCACAGGTGCTGGCAGTTTCCCCATTTCCTCCCTACCCCTGTGAAATCCAGGATTGAAAAAAATGTCTGCATTGCATCTTAAGAATTATTTTCATCCCCAGCAGCTACAAGTTGGACACAGAGAGACTTTATAGGGGAAGACTCACATCATTCAAGGCTTATCTTGTATGATACAAAGAGGACCCAAAAAACTTGGGAGTGGAGGCAACTTTTGAAGCAGGCTGTTTTTAGAAGGATTGGGTTTAGAGCAGAGGTGACTATCAGCTTGAATTTCATATGGGAACCTCTGAACTGCTTACTGCCTTCCCACTCTACTGCATAGCACAGCCACCAGCATTGGTGAGGATGCTTCACACAGTGGTGCTTCCTCTCACACTATATCCAAAAAACACTTCTGCTTTTGACTCCTCAGCTTGGCACTCAGAAAAGCAACCTCACATCCCAGGCAGGGAGATGAAAACACCTCAACATCATTCCTGTTTGTATATGCAAGAAACAGAACTAACTGGAAAACCCTGTTTAGAAACAAGTGGAGGCAACAGTGCATACATACATCAGCTTCATTCCCTGCAGAGATCTAGCATAAAGCTAGTGACTGGCACCAGACAAGACTAACTAACTACCTCCTTACTTGAGCTTGTGCAAATAATTTCTCTTTTCAGGAAGAAACTCAAGGTTTAGGAGACAAAGTAGCAGAAAACCAGTTGTAACCAAAACTGGCTCTTTTTCACAGACTCTTTTAATAATAGAAACATTTTCACTTAAGATAAGCATTGACACTTTGCACTCAGGAAGAGAACTAGCTAGCAAAGGTGATATTGAGACAGAGCTACTGAGTGATGTGGACTCTTAGGCACACAGACATGCACCAGTTTGACATAGCAGCCAGTGGTGCTCATCACTGGCTGTGGACCTTCCTAAACCTAGTGGCATTTGCTACTTCTGAGCTTACAGCAGCCAAACTGTGTCTGCAAGCAAGCTCTGGGGCCAATGGCCACTCAATGAGGGCTAACCCAACACCACTTTCTTCCCATTAGGTGCCAGCCAAGACACGAAGAGTTAGCAAAGAAATACAGCTGAAAAAATAGTAACTTTAGTGGCTTAGGTGCATTAACAAGTCATTCAGCAAAGCAAAAAGGGCTCAGGCCACTTACCAAAGATCTATTTCAGCTGCTCTGAAGCATGCTTGGTTGAGAGCAAGAAGTTTTAATGGAAAGCTCCAGTTTTCTTCAAAGGGAACCTAGCACTGAGCAAGCTGCTGGCAAGCCACAAATTCTGCCATAATGCTGACCAAGCTTATCTCATCCTTCCTTTTTACTCCCTCTTTCCACCTGCTGGTGTCATTTCACATTGAAAGTGGGCAGGATTGCCTTCTCTGCACATTCTGCATCTAGCACAGTGGGAAGCAGCCTAGGACTAGGTGTTTTGAACTCCATTGCAGTACAAACAAGTTTTAACTGCAGGCACTCCACACTCAGGTGCATTCAGCAAGCCACATGGAATAGATTCCAGATTGCCAGCTGCTAGGTTGCTATTGAAATATCTTACCAAAACAGCAGCAAAAACGGGTTTGTTGTATTACAGGAAAACATCTTTTTGCTTGAAAATTGAGGATTTGTGAATTTCCTGCATTTCTTCAGGCCTTTTTTTTTGGGGGGGTATAAGTACATAATCAAAATCAAAACAAATAGAACTGCTTAACTTATTTCTTCTGAAATTAAAAGCAGTCTTTATTAGCAAGTTTTCCTTTTCTTACTGAAAGTGGGATGAGCAGCCAGCCTCAGCACTAATTAATAGCAGAGACACCCTCTGATGTCTCCTCTCTTCTCACAGGAATTGTCAAAGCTGCTAAAATCAAACAAAGAGCAACCACCAGGCAGCATGGCTCAGTCTATGCAGACAAGGGATGAAGTTACACAGCTAAGGGCATGCAGAAATAGATTACAAAAGCATGTAATCATTTTATTAGATTAAGCTGAATATTCCAGATTAAAGTGTCTCTCAAATTTAAGCAGCATTTACCTCTGGTATCAATAGAGAGAACTAGTATTTACTGTTACTAACAGAAATGAGCAGAGCCAGTGTCACTGTAGCCCTGAGCCCAGTTTTACTTCTCAGGGTAACCCTGGGTCTTGATAATGAAAGAGATTTGGTCCCTCAGTTCCCAGTGCTGCCTGATACTGCTGAAGCTCCAAAGCAATTCCTCTTCCCCTCAGAGTCCCTCACACTGGAAACAGATCCTAAGGAAGGGGAGAGGTGGGAGGCAGTGGGAAGAGCCAAGGGGACAAAGCTGGAACACTGTAGCTTTCTGCAAACTCTGCCAAGTAAGAGAAAAAAGTGCAATGACCCAAGGCTGCTCTAGAGCTCCCAGATGCCAATCTGACCTACAAGCTGTCCCAAGGACACACTGCAATCCCCATCTTAACTAAGCAAAGCTGAGGACCCAACTCTGAGTCCTCTGTGAAGTTTCAGCACAGCACTGCTGGCAGGAAAAGGCTCTTTTCCCTGCAAAGGTATCATCAGAGCAAATCACTTAACCTATCTGTTCCTTTTTCCCAGCCTAGAAACATGGGAAGTAGAGGGAATTGCCCCCTTGTCCACAAGGCATTAGCTGATACTTGGTAAAGCAGCTCCTAGTGCTGTTGCTGTTCTCAGGGAAAGAAGAGATACAAATGGCAGCAGTGAAACACCACATTAAAATTAAAGCCAACTGAAAAGAAAAATACTTACATGGCACAGACAGGCATGTACATGGGGACACACACACTGTGCATTTACCTAATGATCCATGAGAAGCTGATGTCCCCAGGAATGTGTTTTCTGATTGGCTTAAGTGTCCCTGGGGCTGATGGAGGAAATGCGATGAGAGGCTGACCGGTGGAGAAGGAGAGGCAGAGTGAAAGGAGGCAGAGCTTCCCAGGGAGCCGGGGATATTTACAGGAGCAGAACTTTGCAGCAAACTCCCACCTGGACAAAGAACACACAGAGAGGATGGCTATGTATGACCATGAAATATGGGCCAGAGCACAGTGCAGGAGTTCAGAGCAGAAGGTGTTAGCTTCCCCTCTCTCCTTCCTAAGCCCCTCAGCACTCCCTCTGCTTCTCACCGTGCTTCATGTCCCTCTCAGCCTTGCAGAGGAGGCACTGAAGCTGCTGTCCCACAAATCAGGTAGGTTAAGACCTTCCAACAGTTCAATGCACTACTCTTTTCATCAGCCAAAGCAACAAAAGGTTTTCTGAGCAGAGATCAATCCCTATCAGTCTAGAGAAGATGAGTTTGGTATCTGGTGAAACACTTGTGAAACGTGCCTGTGCCTTTAATCCTTCCAAACAACCTGTAGGGAGAAGACTTTATCATGCTGGGTCAGGTCATGATCTTAACCACAGAAAAATCAGGGACTAGCTTTAGTCATTTTAGACATACTTGAGTGCCTGGATTTAGCAGTAATAAAAAAAAAACCCCAAACAAACAAAAGCCCATCCTCCAAAGACATCACACTTCCCTTACACAAGAGGTCAACTCTGCCCAACACAGCTTGAGGGAGATCTCAGCCCTGCTCCCCACGCTCCTGATCTCTCCCTTCTTAGAAGATCACCAGTTAACACTCAGATCTGATGTGAATAGAGGGGAAAGCAGTGTGGAGGATCCCTCAGCCACTGCAGATGGGCAGCAGCAGAAGCTCACACCTAAACTCTCCTCTTTGGCAGGGAAGTGGAAGTGATATTCTTTAGGGTTCCTTCCACAGGTCCTTTCCTACCTCACTACAGCTCCAGACAGTGTAGTTCCCTTGGAAACCTTTAGACCACCCACTAAAGTCAGCCCTCATTGAAACCTGTCTTGCATAGCAAGGGTAGCCAGAAATTACAACCACTTCCAAACAGCTATGAGACTTTTTATTTTTCCCTGGACACTCAGAGACAGGTAGAAGAGGCCTTACCCTACCTCCACATCTTAAATTGAGACAGACATTACAGGAATCAAATCAGCAGACCATGATGACACTCTGTGACAGATGGATAGCTTTACTAGGTCAGTGAGTTTCCTGTTACTGCTAGGGAGAGTTTTCTGCTTAAGATGCAAATGGTTATACTTTGGCCTGTTTTTAAAGGTATCAGATGCCTTCTACAGTCTACTTGCACACCTAAAAATAATAGAAAAAAATCAAGCAAGTCTCATTCAGTCTCAAGAAACATCCCCAAGACACCAGGGCCCAATGGCAAGAACTCAGCTCTGCTAGTCAATAAGGGCAAGCTTTCACTTCAAAGATGCTCAGCAGTTGCCAGAGTTTGTTTGTTATAATCACTGTTTTAACCAATGTTATTTTGGGACTGGTTTTAGAGCTTTGTTGGGCTGGCTCCACTGAGGTGACTGGGCAACACTGCTTGGCAGAAGATAAAGAAAGCTCTGTTGCTTTCATGTACCTATCATGATGCCACTCGTGTGGGGCACTGTGCTGCTGTCAAATGTCTTCTCCAGGGCAGCCACTCCGAATTCATTCAGGTCCAGGTCATCCAAGGCAGACTCTGCCAGACACAGAGGTACCAATTATGTTATAAAGGACCAACAACTTCAAGAGATAGGATGGCCCAAAGAGCCTACATGCAGAGGAGCCTTTGCTCTCCATGTGTCAGCCTGCACAGCTCTGCTCTCCGCCCTGTGCAACGCTGTTCTGCAGCAGTTTGGCAGAAGTGTCATGGGCAGCTTTTCAGTTCCAGCTCTTTTTTTTTGTCTGATCTGCTTTCTTTTTGTCTCAAAAAGTATTCCCAAATGTGACATCCAAATTGGATGAATTAACAGCAGTTCCCATAAGTCTTCCCCAAACTGCTCTTTCCAGTGTGTCCACGCTATGCAGGAATACTGCTTTGTGACATGTCTGCACCTGGCTTTGCTGAAGAGGCACTCAAAATGAAATACTAGGAGAAGGGAACACTTGAGAAACACCTCAGAGGCTCCAAAGATAGGGTAAAATAAAGAAAGCTTATGAATGCCTGCAAATGCTACATCTATTTGAATATGCCTCCTCACTAGTCATGATCAATGTAATTCCATCCCACACATGCCCACTCATTTCTATTATTATTTTTAACAAATTAGTGTGATCACCTCAGAAATTTGAGATGAAAAAAAATATATAAATGAAAAGAAGAAAGAAAAACAGGTGACCAAAACCCCTGCACCTATCTAAGAGAAGTGATCCACTCTCCTGTTCTCATTTTTGTTGCATTCTCTGTCCTGCACTCCATAAAGGGCAAGTTCTTACAATCTACCTGGCTCTCTATAAAACTAGAGTGGAAGAGGTTGTTAACTGTGCAAAATGCCCCTGTGATTTCCTGCCTACTCCATCACCCTTTTGTGACTTTGACAAACCTAAACCTGAGGCCCTTTCCACCCTCTGACATTGTGAGGAAGTGGCTCAGAGGCCTTCTCTTGCTCCTGTGGGTGAATTTCATCCATAATGACCTGCAGAAAACATCAGATGTGTCACTGTATCTGCCAACACTGACAGAGACAAAAAACTGGAGTTCACTGGAACAGCCATGCTACTGCAATTCTCAGAGCTGCTGAGGAAGCCCTGTTAGCATGAGTAACAAAAGGCAAAGTTACCTATGACAGACTCAACGGTGTCACTGGTTGGGTAGAAGGGAAGGGCATTGGCATTCATGCCTGGGATGCTGCTGGTGCCTGCAGGGCTGGGTGGAGTTGCAGCCAGGCTGGAGGTGATACTAGAGGAGATGCTGGATGTCAGTGGGCTTCCCACTGGGAGAATACCCAGGATGTCCTGAAAGAAGAATTGGAAGAGGGAAAGAGGTAGGAAATAAACCAACTTAATTGAAGAAGCCCTTTAGAAATAGGCAGGAATAAGCCAAAGATCAGCAGCAAACCTGTTCCTGCCTGCTTCCAACCTGACAGATGGCTGGTGCTACTACTGGGCTGGGGGTGGGGGAAGAGATTAACAGCTTTTCTTTAATTTCTGCTGACTGCTCTCTGTTCCATCTCCCCTCATCTCCCAGTACTACAAACATGCTTCAGGGCTGCCCCAGAATGAACTCCTGTGACCCACAAGTTGCATGCAACCACAGGGATGGGTCACACAATCCTGCTCAGCCCAGGACTTAGAATCTGATATTAAATTCTCTTTGCTGAATCCTTGAATTTAGATGACTCCAGAGATCCATTCCAGCTCAATTTTCTGTCATTTGAAGATTCTCTCCAGCATGGTCCAGGCCTATGAATCTATTCTGAATTCATACTATTCACAAATAACACCTCCAGCAAATCACCCCATCTTCATAAAGTAATCCTTCAAACTGAGCATCCTTAATGGTGTCTGGAATGTCATTTAACCCCTGCAGGGTTTGTCTGGATCCAGAGAGATTTCCCATGTCCTTGTCTGCAGTGGTGTGAGCACTGAGCTAGCTTTGGAGCTCTGCTAGCAGTACCATACCTGTTTGGGCTGTAAGAGAGGTTGCTCCTGGCTCCTGTGTTCTAGTGAGTGAGACTTCATTTTTGCTTGCTGCAGTAAAGAAAGAGAAGAAAAGATAAGCAGAGAGATTAACAGCAAAATTAAAGCTGGCTGAGTGCTGGCTTTGGAGAGGCCATAGGAAACACAGTCCTTTCCTCTCTTACAGCCTGCTCTGGCCATGAGAGAATTTGCAGAGCAAACTGAAAACACTTCCAACTCATTTCCCTTCTATAGATCAAGACATCAGTCCTAGAGTTCTGCAAAGACTTGCCACAATTACATTTGCCTTCAATGCTGCCAGAAGTCCTCTGCTAGCACAAAGGACATCTTAAGAACCAAGAGCAAAAATGATTTATTTTGTCTTGCTATAAATAACTCATCAGCCCTACTAGTATCTAAAAAAAAGAGGCCAGAAATGGTGGGAGGCATACTGTATTTTTAAATTAGGTAAACATTTTTCAGCTCTGGGAACATAAAATAGGGAGATTGTGTTTTCCCCTCACACTTTGCCAGCTCCCAGCTAGGACTGCAAAGCAAAATACAGTGATTACTAACCAATTTTAAAAGCCACATCATCCAAAGTGTTTTGAAAAGACAATCCTTCCCCCATCCATTAACACAGAGAGCTCAAAGCTATAAAACATAGGCTGCCTGGCATTGCAAAACAGCATGAATGACAACATACATCCACAATTCCACTATCCAGCCTAAAAATTCAGTTTAAGGACCTTCCAGCACTACATCCTTAACAGACAGCAACCCTGCTGCCTGCCAACATCAGTCAGTTCTGCACTCCAATCACCAGAGCTGGGAAGAAGTGGCTTTGAGAGCTTGTCAGTGTCTAACAGTCTGTTCTGCAGGCCTTGCTCTGCTCCTCCCATGCTGCTGCATGGTTCAGGCACAGGGAGATCAATCACACCCTCTGGACACAGAGAAGGAGCACAAAAAATGCTGAGGGCCAGGGCTGCTTGTTTACTTGCTCTCCACCCCCCTAAGTCTCAAGCAGAGACACGTTCCAGGCGTGAAGTCTGCTCAGTCCTTTTGATGGCAAATGCAGGCAGGCACCATCTCCACAGGGGAGGTTCAGGCATGATGCACACAAGATGCCATGCTGACCTGAAGGGATACACCTTGATTTTTTGGCTTAAAACAATCTTATGAGAAAGAGAAGTGATTGCTGGAGAGGGGTGACAAAACCAGACAGGCGAAAGAGCAGCAGAAGAATTCATCCTTTGGTTTTTTCCTTCATTAAATCATTTTCTCTGCTCAGCTCTATGCCTACGGGCAGATGGGGGAGGTCAAAGCCTGGCAAAGAGGCAGTGGGGGGGGGGCTATGGATGCAAAGATCCTTCTGTGGTGGCTGAGCACTCTCTCACGCTTCCCTGAACAACATACACTGTGTTTACCCACAGCAAAACTAGCAGGGAACCCACTGAGCTTGTTTGCCTTTGTGTGCAACAGATGTGTTAGGTTAGTGCATCTGTGTGTGTCTGATAACATGCCTGCTCCATTAGCCAGCACATCCCTCCCCTGCTTGACACTCATCTGAACACAAGATGTGCTAGCAACAGCCATCAGCAGCTCCAGTGAAGGCACAGATGCAGCCATGCCCCCTCCTTCCCTCCCCCCATGGACAGGCTCCCTGCCAATGGAGCTAGCTGCCTCTGCTGCAGCCCAGTCTTACTGGAAGGGGCTTGTTGTTTGTTTGTTTTCTTTAAGGAGGAGAAAAAGTGAACACATTTCTAAGCTAGTCCCAGTTCTCACTGCCTGGAATTGATGTAAGACCAGTGAACAATGGACACAACTGCCTGTCACTGCTAAGCCAGTCTCCTTTGGCTCTGAATGCCATTAAAAAGGGCAAACAGCAAGACAGAAATTCAAAAGGCAGCCTGAAATTCTCCAGCTCCCTCTGTTGCAGTCAGGGAAGAAAACAGGGGGCATAAATTAGAGTGAAAAATGACTGTTTTCTGACCACTCTGGAACAAACCTACTGGACTGTATGTCAGCACTCAGGAACACCTCCTGCTCATGGCACTCAAGTCCTTCCAGTGCAGCCAGCATTTTTGCAGCTTGCTAAATCTTTTGGGACTCAGGGAAAGTATTTTTAGCTTTCAGTGCTGGCTCAGCCTTCCCACAAACTATGTGGAACCTATTAACACAGAAGGTGCATTTCTTCATTCTAGTAAGGGAGAAACTCTTTGTACTAATCCTACAGAGGAAAAAGGACAAGCCTATGGCAGAGCTGAGCTAGAGTCTCTCTTAAGTGTTCAACTATGAGTGAACAAAGTTAAATGCCTAATTATTGGACTCATTTACAGGGTACATGAGAATCTCTGGTGCCCACTGCAGCCAAAGGGAATTCCAGAGGATTTTTTTTAAAGAGGAAGTAATTACAGATTAAAAGAAAATTAAATCAGGACACTTATGAGACACCTAATTTTGTCTGTAGATGCCTAGCATAAGGTAACTGTGATTACTTCTGTCTATATCTTAAGAGCTATTTATTCCAGTCATTTAACATAGGTTTTTGTGCCTAATTAAAGCCACATGAGTAAGAAGCTACCTGAATACAGTATCTTTGTAGCACAGCCTGGACTCCAGACATAAATGCTCATCATCTGGCTCTCCTTTGAAAGGTTCTATTCATGCTCCATCCCCTTTCTCCTTGGCTTGGGCTTGCTGCCATTCTCTCCAAAGCAGGGCCTCCCTGGCACCCTGCCTCTGCTGGCAGGAAACAGGGGTTCTCTCAGTCCTTTTGCCTTTGGGTTCACTCCTCCTTTGCAGCAGAGGCAACACAGAAGGAGCACATGGGTTTTTTTTTTCCCTTTTGTTTCTAAACAACTGCTCCAAGCTGCTGTGCCCACAGAAAGTGCCAGGATCACAGCAGGAGCTGCTTTTTCCCCCCAAAGAGGTGTTGCATCCATTTGCAGTTTCCTAAGCCATATCCACCACCTTAAGCAAGACAATGGAAGCATTTATAAGAAAGTATACATGCATCTAACCTGGATTTGGAACTAAAGCACTGTAATTAGATTCAGCAGTGTTCCAGACTGGTCCTACTGCAAAGTTTGGTCATATTTTCCCAAAGTTGTACAAATAAATAAAACAAAACCCACAGAGTCTGCTTCTAAATCCAACTACTTTATGCAAGAGCTTGTCTGGACAGGATATTTCCACTGTTTCCTCACAGCAGTGCAGTACTAATGCAGCAATAGAAGCTGGAGAAGTTTAGCTTCTTTCATATTGCAGACAAGAGTTGAAGTGTAGCCAGGTGGAAAGCAGCACTTCTTGCCATCTCTGTTTCAAAGCAACTTACACCCAGATATTTTGATTCCTCTTTATATATTTTTAAAGAACTCATAGGAAATATTTTAGCAGACATCTCTTCATAAAAGTAGCTGTTCCTTCCCCTAAATTGTGAGGATCTGCTGTAACATTTGCAAAGCCACTGAGGAATGTAAACTGAGGCATGTGCTCTGGGTTGGACTCTGCTGAGTTGGAATGGATGATGCAGAGGAACTATTAATTGTAACAATAAGAAAGGAAATTCACAGTTAAGAAGACTGTAGAAAAGTTCATGTGTGGCAGAAGAGATGGAAGAGACTGTTCTAGGCTTAGGGAGCAGTCTGAATAATGCATGACACCAAGAAGGAGAAGACTGAGCAAGCAGCAAGGCAAGACTGGGATATCCAAAAGGGATGTCATTAGAGCTGTGGGTTGGGTAAGATTGCAGAGGGTTCTTCAAATGAGCATGAGGAATTCAAGTTTAATACAGAAGCCACAGGACAGAGTCAAGGATCAGAATGATGCAGCTGGAGAAGCAAGAGACAACTAACATGACATTTTTAATACACCAGAGAAATGAATGGTGAAAACAGAGGACAAAGCAAGTCACAGAGATCAAGGTAAGAGTTTGGAGGGAGCACAGAGAAGGAAGGATGAGTTTCCATGAGACAATACAGCAAAAGAAACAGCAACTCTTGGCAAGGACCTAAAGAAGGAAAAAGAAAGAACAACAAGTGATATGGGGGAAGCTACCCAGGCTCAACACAGGACCCAAGTTGTGAGGGATTAGGGAAAACAAGCAGCAAACTTCTCCAGATTGAATGTGTGACAGTAGCTGGGCAGACAAGAACAGATGTGAGATGGAAGAGACTGGATGGGAGGCTGGAGCCAACAGCAGAGAGCTGAGAACAGTGTGCTTCCTCACTTCTGATCCTTGGCAAATGAAAACACATTCCAGTTCAAGTGGGCAGTTCTTACTCTTCCTCAATCCCCCCCCAACTCTTGCAGCCACCATTCATTCCCTACTAACCTGGCATTTGAAACTCTTCAAGTACTCGGCCCCCACCTGATCTTCTCGCTCAAAGCCCGGCGCTTTCTTGTAGCTGCCAGCTGCTGGGACTGTGTCTGGAGGAAAACCAATGGGCTCCAAGCTGTGAGGCTTTCCAATGGCACCAGGAGGAGAGCCACATATATTAGATGGGCTTCCAAGGCTGCTGTTCCTACAGAGAATCTAACAGAAGGAACAAGTGTCAGGAAAGTACAAGCCAAGCCAGTAGCAAGGAGTCGAAGAGAAGAGGCAGCCCATGGAAGAGCTCATTCATGGCCCTGGGCATTGATTATGCTAAGAGTCAACACAAGCATGGAAGCTTCCAGTAAACAGGAATTAAGAACCAGGAAAAAACTCCAGTAGATACTGGATTTATACAGTCCCACAATCATGGTTTTATTCTCCTTACTTTGTACTTGGAGTGCAGTCTTAGAAGAAGCAACCTAAACCTCTAGTGACTTTTATTCTTTTGGAGGCCTCAGATGGGATTGATCAAGTTTCCAAACCTGACCAAAACCTCTCCTTGCTTTCTTTAGGCTACACTGGATCCTGCCTGCACTCTGAGTACTAGTGTGAAACCTGGCAGTCAGAACAACCAAGAACATCTGAGCTATGTGCAGTACTCTTATCTTTTGCTTTCCAGTTGGAAATCTGAACTTCTTAATGCAGGCACAAGCCAAATATCAACCACTGCATTAAAAAAGCCAAGGATTTCCAACAGTTCCATTCTTTGGACTAGTACCAGGTATCACAATCACATGCAACAAGGCTAATTTTGCACTGTAGATGAAGCCACAGACAGCAGCAAAGGAGATTAAGATGAGTTTTAGAGAAAGGGCCAACCTGGATCAATGCAGATATCACATTTCTCTGGGGCAAGAAATTCTTTGCCTGCACAACTGTGCTTCAGGCATCATTCAAACAGCTACTGCTACCATAGATTCCAATGTGGCACAGTTTGGGGCTGGCATTAGAAAGAAGGAGCATCCTCCAATGTTTTGCTCTGTTTGTACAGACATTCTGCTGTCCATGTTTCCCTACAGTTGCAAAGATACTACTCACTGTGGTGGAGGTGGGGCTAGTTGGCAGAGTTCCTGATTTATTCCACACCTACAGTACAAATACAAAACAGAACAGGCCAAGTGAGGCTGGCTGCTAGAGGGACCTTTTTTTCTCTGATTAATTCATCATGTAAAATGATCACCAGTAAAGCCATATTTGTTTGCAAGCTACATGCAGATAGCCTGTGGAGTGATGAAGTCACACAAAGACATGTGTTGCCATTTGGCATACATCCAAGGATTAGGAAAGACTGTATGGAAGACTAAGAGCCTGAGACAGACAAGACCTAAATGCTCTGTTAAGTGGAAGGGATCTTCAATTTCAGTGCAGTTCTCAGTGAATTTAGATGATACATGCAGAAGATGAAGGGGTTGGGGTTTTTTTTTACTGTTATTTAGTGAGAGAAAATATGAAGGCCAGACTTTTCAAGATCTGTTTGGAATTGTTGCTGTAATCAAATTGAGGAGAACTATGAGCTGTTAGGTTGGCTTTGGCACTACTAAAAATCAAACTATCAGCTTCTCTTTCTAAAAAGGGGGAAGAAGATCAAACAGAGCTCCTAAATGAGCTCACTTCATTCTGACCAGTTTCAAATGAGTTAAACTCATGCCATTTTACCTTCTCCAAACCTTGACCAACCATTTGAAAAGGTTACACACCTTATCTACAGTAGTGCAAACAGGAAAGACTTAAGGAACAAAAAAAAACACCTCAGTAAAAATGGTCTAGCATTCCAAGGGTTTCTTATCTGTCTGTGCCTATCTGTTCAGCATTTCAAGATCTCCCTTCTTGAATGCACAACTAAAATAAAATACTACCAACAGTCTGGGCCATTACTGCAAACAGATTGCAGAGTTTAGCTGTTTCCACAAGCAGGAGAGGGAAAGAGTCAAGGATATCCTATAATGCCACACACAATATGCAGAGGCTAAGCCTCTGAGATTACATATGTAAACAAACTTGACTGTAGTTATGTACTTTAGACATTATTGGCTCACAGCCTCTCATTAGAGCACTTAGAAACTAAGGCCAAGCTGTAGTTCCAGACAGGAAGGAGTTGGACTTGGTGTGCAGATGTATTCCACTTTCCTGAAAGCACATCAACAACTGCTGCACACCAGGGAAGCCTTAGACATTCTAGAGAGGAGAGGACAATGCTAAAGCCACTGAATTGTATGTTCCAAACAAGCAGATCCCTCTAAAACAAAATGTGGAGCTGAGAACTAAAAAAGAAAGATGTCATGTCCTTCATGCTTTTAGATACTTGGAGTTCTCTTCTTGGGAGAAAGATGTACAGTGGCTCAGAGAAAGGCAGACTTGTAGAAGATGAACAAGGCTTCCCCAGAGTGCTACATACATTGCTAAGGTCTGGGGCATGTGGACTGGAAGGGCTGACTGGAACAGAATCACCAGCTGCTGATGGCATATACATCACAGGAGCTGTTTGTGTTGGGCTAGACACAGCTGAGGATTGCTGTAAATCTTCATTGAGTGCAGGCTCTGGAAGAAAGAAAAGCACATGGGATGTTACTCAAAGCTGCACAACTGCAGCAGAGCACAAGACATTTAGGAACAAAATTACCTAGACATTCTTAAGAGAAGACATATTCCACAAGCATCTACTTATAAGTAAGGAAAAAGCTTATGTGGCAAATGGCTACTACTTCTCTACTATTCCTTACACTATTACTGTCATCACTTGTACACTGTGCTGCTCTTCAGTCCATTAACACTGCTCCAAAATGATCTTCCCTGCATGAATTGTGTGTTACTCATTCAGCTGTCCTGAAGGAAGCAGAACTTCCTTCACTGCTAGCCACAAAGTTGGTGAGTGCATTGTGATTAGCTGAGGGAGAGGAGTTTCCACCTGTGCTCACTATCACCAAAATAAGTAATGTACATGGGAAAGTAAATCCAAAAATAAAGTGTCATTGGCTTGGAAGGTAAATAGAGATCACAGTATCCCAGTATGTCAGGGGTTGGAAGGGCCCTAGAAAGATCATCTAGTTCAACCCCCATGCCAGAGCAGGAGCACCTAGACCAGCTCACACAGCAATGTGTCCAGGCAGCTCTGCAATGGCTCCAGACAAGGAGACTCCACAGGCTCCTGGGCAGCCTGGGCCAGTGCTCTGGCACCTGCACTGCAAACAAGTTCCTCCTCGTGTTAATACTAAACCTCCTGTGCTCCAGCTTGCTCCCATTCCCTCTTGTCCTACCATTGGATGCCATTGAGCAGAGCCTGGCTCTCTCCTCCTGACACTCACCCTTCACATATTTATAAGCATCAATGAGGTCTCCTCTCAGTCTCCTCTACTGTAGACTTGTAGTATCCCATCTAACACAACTCAGCATCTTTACAAAACCAGTGTAATTGGCACTATGCCAGCATCACAATAGCTTGGAAGTACTGCTTTCAGCACATCTCTTGCTAATAATCAGCACAACTCATGCTAAGAGCAGGTAGAACAAGCAGACTCCTGTTATTTTGATTGAATCAGGCCTTGAGTGCTCACCTTGCTTAGAAAGGACTAAGCAATTCCATAAGACAGCACAAGAAATAACTAGGTTGGAATGAGCTAAGTGCCATCAAACTTTACTCTGCCTTTAAAGTAGTCTAGTATCAAGTGCTGTAATCTTTTTAGGAGTAAGGCATCTCCCAAACAAAAATACTATGCTAGACACAAAGGAGATTGCTAAACACTCTTCCTTTATCAAGGTTTCATTCTCTCCTCAGCTTGCTGGCTCATACTGTGCAGTGAGTGGCACTAGTGTGTTGTGGGCCATTAGAGCCCACAGCTCCAGCTCTAATTGCTGCTTGTCCACAAGGCTTCCTAGAAAAGGAACTGCATAACCTGTAGGGAATTTACTCTCACCATTCCTTGACAAAGGCAGCAATTACTAATTCCACCATTTACAAAGGATAATCAAGTAACAAAGAGATTTGTAGTGAGTCAGTATCAGAGCCAATCTATTGACTCCTGAGTAACCTGCTCTAATTGCTGCAGAAACAACAGGGAGACTGGAGTGTAGAAACTGAGTAGGAGCCACAGGACTGGGTGCTAACCATTTCTCTATGAATGTTAACCTCCCACAACCACAACAGCATCATTAGTTTCCAGATTATGAAAGTGAGGATTGAAATAATGCCCTATAAATCAGGGAGCTATTGAGAAAAGAGGATTTGAGCAAAAGCAGACCAAAACAAGCTGCATATTTTTCTTCTCCAACCTGACTTAAGAGATTTAAACTCTAACCAAAACTTCATACAGAGTAAAATAGTATTTAATTTTTTTTAATGGATCAATAGATTAGCTATAATTAGCAATTTTATCCTCAGCTTTTTAAAATACAACCCTTTGCAACCAGTTCATCCATGACAGGGCTCTGGGCAAGCTGCTCTAGTTGGGGATGTCCCTGCCCACTGCAGGGGGGTTGGACTAGATGACCTCCAGAGGTCCCTTCCAAGCCAAACCATTCTAGGATTCTATGTACAGAAGAGGCTCAGCTTTCACTGTGTCCATCCTCCTAAACTAATATACAGAGAACTCAGCAAGTGAGAAGGAGATAATTCAAGAGACAGTGAAAGCTAAGGGCTGAGCCCTACAGACTCAGCTCAGCCAACACCTCCCACACTAGCATGGTTTTATAGGAATTATCAAAAGTTAATACTCTGCTTTTGAAAATCCTTCACAGAAGCTGTAGTTTAGCAGCTCTGTATTAGAAATCATCTATTTTGGTCAGAAGGTCTCCATAGGTCAAACATCCAGGAAAGACAAGAGAAGAGCCCACGTACGTTCTACATGCGCAAAGGCACAGAAGGGTCCTCGGGGACAGCTGCCAGACTGCTGCATGTCATTGCATTTGGTGGATTTGTAGATCTAAGGATGGGAAAAAAAACAAACAAAGAAACAAACAAAAAAAAACCTGACATAAACAGGTAAAAAAAACAGTGACCAGCAGCCCAGGTATAAAAGTACCATGAAGAGACTCGACAGTGAGCTAGGAACACAGCTAAAAGGCACAAAGGCAGCAGAGCTCAGGGGGAGTGATTCAGTGCTTTGCTTCAAAGAGAGGAAAACCCCACTGTAGTTACAGAAACACTAAAGTTAGCCCATCACAGCTAGAGTTCACCCAAAAGATCAACCCCATCACACATCAGCTCACCCAGAGCTCACCATTTGCCATAAAGTCTGTCAGTGTCACTGGAAGCTCCATGGATATTACAAGTGGTAAAAGGTAGGAAACAGCTGACAGATGACAGCACAGAAAGCTACAGGTATTTTTTTGGAAGGCAAATAAACTGTTGAAAATGATTATGTAGATTATGTATGTAAATGGATCGTTCCTTTTCACTCCCAGTGGCAATGGCTACTTTGCTAATACAGGCCCAACGAAGCTTTTCAGCACTGTAACATGAAGCAGATCAGGACAAGGTCTTAATTAGGCTTTCTGTAAAGATACTAGCATGCTCTGGGCACGCTCACAACTAAAAGCTTGGGTAGTTTTGGCACCAGATAGCTGTGGTTTAGAGCAACCATCATCAACCAAGATTTTTTCCCTCAAGGAAACACATGCTGCAGACCACCATCAGGCTTTCAAAAGGACCTCCATACACATGACTGCTCTTACACTTGAGTTTCCTCTACTTTTCTTCCCTCCTCCCATACTGTCTACCTAACAAAAAGGCATCCCTATCAAGCAGCTGAATTTCAGATTACTTCCAACATGCAGCTTCTCTGTATCCCAGGACCACACTGCAGGCAGCCCACATAGTCTCCAAGCTGGCACACTGATTTTATTTGTATGACTGGAATGCTTTTGCTTGTCTAGTCATCTCCCAAACAGAGTGAGCAGGTTACTGTACCTCTGGATGGAACTGCTGCTCTGTGCGAGTGTGGCAGTATTGGCAGGAGTCTCCATTTTCACACTTACTGGGATCTCCCCACTCATCTCCATGTTTCACACTGGGACATGGTGAAGATCTGTGTAAATAAGGCAGCAGGAAAAGATATCAGAGCCACAAATGTGCTTTGAGCTTTGCTTCCTCAATTGGGAGGCAGGTTTGGCTGCCCATCCACCCTCAGCTGTACAATCTCTTTGGCTGGCTGCTGCTTCCCCAGCACCCACCCCCAGCTGCTACTGCATCTTCTTCTCCCTCTTCCAGTTCCCCCAGTGAAAGAAGCATGGCTTAGCTTTCCATCTGAAACCAAATACAAGCTGAACCAACATAACAATATTAGCAGCTGATGTGATTAGTGTCAGAGATGCTGGGTCTGGTTTCTGTTTTGGAACTGTATGTTCATAGAAAGCTAATAAGCTAATTGGCTAATCCTAAAACACATAATACCCTTACAGTGGTATGTTTCCTGGGTTATAGTATGGCTATGTGGAAAAGTAGCTGAGTCAGGTCACTGGGGAAAAGGCAAGTACATTTTCCTTCTACCAGCCAGGAACAGTTCTTCTCGCCTGGTCTGAATTTTTGCTGTGACCTACTTCCCCTGCTCTTTAGGCTCTTAACCCATTCCCTCAAACAACAGCAGAGGGAAGCAGATAGCAGCAGCAAATGCCTGCATGAAAGGGAGCCACATCAGCTGGGGGTGGGGAAAGCAACACAGAAGTGAGTGGAGATCAGCAGGGGAGAAGCTTTCACCTCTTCCTTTCCCAAAGGGTCCAGGCAGGGGCACCAAGCATATGATTGCTGCCTGAAGACTGACTGAATGTTTCTGTTTCTCCTTCAAGTGTTGGGATTAATGTTACTTTGCTTTGTCTTTGTTTATATATATATATCTTAACATGGGATTTCAGTGCCAATTCAAAACTCGCTGTGAATTTGGGGGTGGGGAAGGGAAGTGAGAACATCCATAGTATGTATTTTCTCTCCTGGTTTTTCTGGTCTGCTCTTATGTTTTTCAAACTAGAACTAAGGAAAAGCCCCACTGAGAGGACAACAAAAGCTCTGTTGTGTTGGAGGAAACGAGGGCCTATAGCTTGGATGAAGCATGCTCAGGGAGACACAGCACACTGACAAATCCAGTGACAGCTGAGTGACAAGAACACCCTGGTGCCTCAAAAGCAGAGTCTGTAGCAGCTGGTTAGGAATGCATGTCCAGCTACAGCACCATGCCTCACCCTCCTCATCACCAGGCACACACAACAAGCAGCCTGATGATTTGGAATCCTTTACCATGAAAACACTGCTGTGGGAGTTTTGTTTCTAGATGGGGATTAAAACTTGTTCTTTTGTTTGTTGTTTTTTTTTTCTTCCTGCACTGCTTTCTAAAGCAGGAGTTTATATAGTAAAGGGAAGCCAGACACAAGTTCTGTTTGTGATAAAACCAAAGTTGTGGCATCATTTAGCAACACTCATTTACTAGAGATACTGGTTCTACTAAGTCCTTGCTTAGTTTGCTACCTTGTCTCCTAGGCAGAAATAACAGTCTGTGACAACATGTAATGGATAAAATCCTAGATCCTTCATTACAGGCTTCCACTACATCTCACTACTCAGCTGGAAAATAGAATAACCAGGATCTAGGTACCTGTATTTGTGTTTTCTTGGGCTTCTTCTTCTGTCTTTGCTATTGTGGTAGTAGGGACAGGCATAACCCTGGCGACAGAGACGAGGTGGTTTCTTACACTGCTCTGTCTTGTAATTTCCCAACACATATGTTGTATCTGTAAAAGAAGCAGCTACTTAGTGGGTGATGGCCTTCATTTATAATTACTACACAAAAGGTTTTGACAGAAGGAGATACTCCACAAGCAGCAGACTTTCCCAGCCTCACACACCCTAAGTGACACTCACCTTGCCACCTTGGCTCCTCACTGAGTATTTTCTCTATCATAGCATGGCTAGCAGCGACTGCAGACTGACCCTCTATGCCACCTTCTGATGTAGTCTGACCATTCTGCAAAGCCTCCATGGCCTGAAGCTCCCTTTGTGGACAGAGTGAAATGAACACACAAACTGAGCAGATGAAGAGACAGATAAACATCTATAAAACTTGACATACTGGAGCATGGTAACAATTTCTAAGCAGGTTTTGTCAGAACATCTTTAGTTGAGCAGCAACTGTACTATGTGTCTTTCATTGCCTGGGAATGAACCCCTCCATCAGACTCCACACCACAGTACAACTGGTTTGAAGCATGGTCCCTTCCCCCATTTTGAGGATCCTCCTAGGAGATTTTGTGGCTTTGCCTTATTAGGAAGGGCTATATCATAGAATCATGTCAGGGTTGGAAGGGACCTTAAAGATCATCTAGTTCCAACCCCCCTGCCATGGGCAGGGACACCTCCCACTAGAGCAGCTTGCTCAGAAACCCATCCAGACTGGCCTTAAAAACTTCCAGGGCTGGGGCTGCCACCACCTCTCTGGGCAACCTGGGCCAGTGTCTCACCACCCTCATGGGGAACAACTTCTGCCTAACAGCCAACCTAAATCTCCCCTCCTCAAGCTTGGATCCATTTCCCCTAGTCCTATAGCTGCCTGACATCCTAACAAGTCCTTCCCCAGCTCTCTTGTAGCCCCTGCAGATCCTGGAAGGCCACAAGAAGGTCTCCTGGGAGCCTTCTCTTCTCCAGACTGAATCATCCCAACTCTCTCAGCCTGTCCTCCTAGGAGAGGTGCTCCAGGCTTTGCTCATCCTCTTGGCCCTTCTCTGGACACGCTCCAGAGACTTCTCATCTGGGTACAAAAAAATTACCTTCTTCCTAGAGAGCCCCAAGCTCTACTAACCTGATGTCATAGACTGGGGAGCGTAGGTCATGGGGCCCATGAGCGAATGCGCAGTGGACTCCATTCTTGGTGCAGTTTCCCTTGGAGTCTGTCTCATGGATGCAGATTCCAGTTTTGTAGTAGCGCAAGTGATATCTCCTCTCTGTGTCTCCAGTAGTTCTATGCAAGAAGGGACATCTGAGGTACAGAAGGAGGGGAAGAACAGGCCAAGTTTAGTCACACAGGTGATGGACTCCACACTGCCAGAAGACATACTGCTGCTAAGGGATTACAGAATCACAGTATGTTAGGGGTTGGAAGGGCCCTAGAAAGATCATCTAGTGCAACCCCCCTGCCAGAGCAGGAGCACCTAGACCAGCTCACACAGCAATGTGTCCAGGCAGTTCTGCAATGGCTCCAGACAAGGAGGCTCCACAGCCTCCTGGGCAGCCTGCTCCAGTGCTCTATCACCTTACTGCAAAGAAGTTTCTCCTCCTGTTAATACTAAACCTCCTGTGGTCCAACTTGCTCCCATTCCCTCTTGTCCTACCATTGGATGCCATTGAGCAGAGCCTGGCTCTCTCCTCCTCACACTCACCCTTAACATATTTATAAACATTCCTGAGGTCTCCTCTCAGTCTCCTCTTGTCCAGGCTGAAGAGACCCAGCTCTCTCATGATGCTACAGGATGCTGCAGTTGACAGGAACTTTGCTAACTCTGCCCCTTCTCTTATCCTGTGCCTTCCAGCACTAGAGAGAACCCCTAAAGCTGTCACTACACAGTATAGAATAGATTCCCTCCCCCAAAAGACAGCTGGATTAAGCCAGCAGCAGCTCATTATTCTAGTCCAGTGACTGCCAGGCATCTGGAAAAGAGCAAGAGCACTGTCAAGGTGTTCTGATCTAGTAGCCATGATTGAAGGGACACCACATAGCCCACAGCATTTCCTCAGCAGCCCAGCTAGACCTCGTGCTGTTACTGTTTCCTGCTGATGTGCTCCTACAGGGCTGTGACACTATCTACAGCCAGATGCATCCTTTAGGCAGAGCACAGGACAAGAATGGAGAATTACAACACTACCATTTTAACTTTTGTTTTGTTTCCCCTCCTAGGCAGAAAAAGAAAAATTTACACTGAGAAATAACAATAAAAAAGAACAAGACTGAATAGGTAAAGTTTAGATATTGCAGCACTAAGCTAAAAACACAAATCAGCAAAGAGCTCTGAGATGGCAACAGTTTTCATTCACTGAGTTTGAGCCAGATACAAATCAGTGATCTAGAAGTTAAAGCCCTCAAATATCCTATTTGCAGTCCTTAAGTTCTTCCTTCCCCTAGTTCTCTTCTAACAAGGAAGAATGTATTGAAACTGAGGCTTTGGGCTGGGGGATTATTCCATTCTGCTGTGGTCACAAGATCTTCACTTAATTAGGTAAAAAGAAAAAAATATTGTTTTCCCAATAAATAGCATTTTTCTGTCTGTTTACACTGGCACCATGAAAGGGAACTGAAATTCCAGCCTTTCTATGGCATCTCTCTATAAAACACTCCCTATATTTGACCACAGTTTGGCTACACTATTTATTCTTCCATATCTGTCATGGGCCTAAGGTTAACCCTTCAGTTGCTGGCATCTGCCACATGCACAGCACAAACACGTGCATCTCTGCTCCAGTTAAAACTTAGAGCACTCATGGAGAGAGAAGACCCAATAAAGCAAACTCTTCCTCATGTTGCTTTATTCTGGGTGCCTGTCACTTCCCTAGTGGCTTCTTCAAAGTTCAAGAAGACAAAATAAACTGGCAAGTAACCAATACAATTTAAAAAGCTGGGAGCAGATAATTCAGGGAGCAGGCTAGAGGACAAAGCTCCTCCTGTTTCTTCAATCTGGGAAAAACGAAGCTACCCTGCTAGTGAGCAGGGTATAGATGTTCTACATCTATCTGTATACAGATGTTCTACTTAGGGACATGGTTTAGTGGCATGTTAGTGACAGTAGACAGTTGGACTTGATGATCTTAGAGGTTTCTTCCAACCTTAATTATTCTGTGATTGTGATTCAAAAAAGAGCTACTCTTTGGTAGTCAGAGATATACAGTAAGCAAGTCCATTCCTCAGTGAGCTGTTCTTCCCACCTCAGCTTTGCTGAAGATTCATACAATTCATAGATTCATAGAATGGCCAGGTTGGAAGGGACCTTAAAGATCATCTAGTTCCAATCCCCCTGCCATGGGCAGGGATGCCAATCACTAGACCAGGTTGCCCAGGGCCACATCCAGCCTGGCCTTGAGCACTGCCAGGGATGGAGCATCCACAACCTCTCTGGGCAACCTGTGCCAGTGCCTAACCACTCTCTGGGTAAAGAACTTCCTCTTGATCTGCAATCTAAATTTCCCCTCCTTCAGCTTATAACCATTTCCCCTTGTCCTATTACAATCTGATCACCTAAAAAGTTTCTCCCCTTCTCTCTTATAATCCCTCTTTAGGTACTGGAAAGCTGCTATAAGATCCCCTCAAAGCCTTCTCTTCTCCAGGCTGAATAACCCCAACTCTCTCAGCCTATCTTCATAGGGGAGGTTCTCCAATCCTTTAATTATCTTTGTGGCTTCCTCTGGACTCACTCCAACAGGTCCACATCTTTTTTATGCTGAGGAGCCCAGAACTGGATGCAATACTCCAGGTGAGGCCTCACAAGGGCAGAGTAGAGAGGCAGAATCACCACCCTAGACTTGCTGGTCATGCCAAGGCTCATGAGAGTGGACAATATAAGAGCTGAATTCTCATCTAAGTCCTTAGCATCCTCAGCGAGAGATCCTTGGCATCATCTCTGCAGCAGGCCTGGAGCACATCAGTTGCTATTAAAGTTTGTGCATCTGTTCTGATGTTATACCCGTTACAAAGCTGCTTTCCTGCTGGCCTTGCCTCAGCCCTTCAAAAACTGGCTGCAATCACCACCTGGACCTATCCCAAGAGCCTAATGCCTGAAAAGCAGGGTGAAGTCTTTACTTACTCATCTCCTTCTGGGCAGATTCCTGTGGTCTCATCATACTTGGTGCAGTAGATGTCAGGGCTGTAGTTAAATGTCCCGTCCCGGCGGCGGATCGACCTGCGGCGACGCTGGTTGACAAAGTGCCAGTGGAAGCAAGTGTAGGGCCGGTGCTGGGTGCACTTGTGCTGCACAAACAGAGGGCACTGCTCCGTGCGGAACTCCTTCAGGTAACTGCAGGCACAAAGCCAACAGCAGCACGTTAGGAGATCAGCATGCTTGGCTTAGAGGCAAGAGCCAATCTCCCTGCAGAGTCCAGGCCATTACAGATGATGCCTGCTGCCCTTGCCACAGCCAGCCCTGCTCTCGCTCCCAGTAATGGAGGCTGGGAGCTGCTGGTTGTCTGTCATGGGAAGATCTCAGTTACCAGGTCAGTTGACATAAAGGTGAGTGCTAACCACAGCTGAAATCACTTTCTATTGTGCCTTTTGTATCCTAGAATGGTTTGGGTTGGAAGGGACCTCTGGAGCTCATCTAGTCCAACCCCCCTGCAGTGGGCAGGGACATCCCCAACTAGAGCAGCTTGCCCAGAGCCCTGGCAAGCCTCACCTGCAATGCCTCCAGGGATGGAAACTCAACCACCTCCCTGGGCAACCTGGGCCAGTGTTCCACCACCCTCGTGGGGAAGAACTTTTTCCTAATATCCAGTCTAAATCTACTCTTCTCCAATTTAAAACCATTGCCCCTTGTCCTTTCACTCCAGGCCTTTGCAGAAAGGCCCTCTGCAGCCTTCTTGGAAGTTCCCTTTAAGTATAGAATCATAGAATCATTTGGGTTGGAAGGGACCTCTGGGGGTCATCTAGTCCAACCCAATCATCTTGAAGAGGCTTTTCATGAGCTTAAAATATAAGTCTGTGAGAAAAACAGAACTACCCATTTACTTAAAAACACAACAGAAAGGTCATCTGATATGGGAATGAATACTTGACAACCCCCTATATTCTGTTTGTTGCCTCAGAGTACTCAGGCTGTTTAAAGTTAGTCCAGAGCTGCTGTTACATTATCCTGTTGCTTTCAGCAGAATACAGGCACTTTAATTTTGACCAACAAATTTTGTTCATCGCTGTTTAAACTCTAAATGTAAAGAGACCATTTATTTCTATCTCAAAACCTGAGACCTATGTGGGCAAAAAGGAGGTTTCATCCTATATGTTTAATTTAAAACAACTACAACAAATTAAACACGCTTCTTTGTAGCCATGTTTAAAGCTTCCAGTTTTATGTTACTGAGAGAAAGATTTTTAAGACTCTTTCATGCCTTGTCTTCCTGGTTTAACTCAGCTTCTTCAGTACACAGGCAACTATGAGATGAAAATGAATATATTTCTCTCTTGCAGTCTTGTGAATTCAGGACTCAGCCTGATAACCTCAAACTCTTGCCTGTTTACCTTGCTTTAATTTTCATATGACATTCTCTGAAAGAACGCTGTCTTCTTTTATCCTGAGAACTAAAGAAGTCACAAGCTTTCATTTGTGACACTAATAACAGGCTCTAAACCCAGATTGTAGAGGATTACAAAATGGTTTAGATCAACATAATGATCTGATTGTGATCTGTGTGTAGGTGCTTACCAAATCCATGCTGCCTGAAACCCACTAGCTGCTCTGTATTTACAAGGAACACATGAACAATCCCAGTAGCTCAGACCCGAATCCCATAGGGTTTGGTCTCACAGAGACCTCCAAGAACACCACACAAGACCCAGAGCATTCTGGTCTCTTTACATTTAGAGTTTAAACAGTAAGTAACAAAATTTGTTGGTCAAAATAAAAGTGCTTGTATTCTGCTAAAAGCAACAGGATGATCTAACAGCAGCTCTGGACTAACTTTAAACAGCCTGAGTACTCTGAGGCAACAAACAGAATATAGGGGGTTGTCAAGTACTCATTCCCATATCAAATGACCTTTCTATCATGGCTTTAAATAAATGGGAAGATGTCTGATGCCTGAAGATGTATTTACAGATAATATCATCATGCTAGATTCATTCTGAAAACAACATTTGTAAATAAAGCCTCTTTTCCCCTGCCTGAAGAGAAAGCCTCAGGAAAATGCACAAATGCAACCAAAATGGTTTTACTTGTTGATGAAGAGAGAATATCACTGGAAAGAGCTTTCCTACATTGGATTTTGCAAGCATGAAAGAATAAAAGCTTTTCCTCCTCTTCAGCCTCTAAATAGGTGAGCCATGCAGGTTCCACTGCTTCAGATCTGCAGATGCTCAGGGCTGGAGAGCCTCCACAGCTGGCTGTAAGCCCTCCTCAATCCAAGCCCATCTGTCCCCCACAATCCAGAGTAGCTGGAACAGTATCTGCACTGGAGCCTAAGGTGGCACAGCAGAGAAACCAGAGCCAGTGTGCAGGAACAGGTCTGTCTGCAGTAGGTGAAGCCTAACATCACCACTCTCCTTCCTTCCAATTCTAAGCAGTTGGCTCCATTCAAGTGGAGATCCTTACTCCAACCACATCATAATTCAGCTGAAAATGGAATGCTGCAATGAAATGAATCCAGTCTTGAAAAGCTTTCTGAGCTCTTGGACCAAGCACAGTTGTAAAAGGTGGAATTCTACAGATTATTTTATTTTATCAGCCTGCTAATGAGACTCAGAACAAAAGTGACTGTAGGAACATTTAGGTTAGAAAGCAAATTAAATAAACTTAAGCAGCATGATGCTTAGACTCCCATCCACAGATACTACATCACCAGGCAGAGTCTGCCCCCCCTACATCTCCACATACACCTCAGACACATGAGATTTATGTCACTCCCATCTTACATATGGACAAGCTGTAAACCAGCTGGCTATGTGCCACAGACAGTATTATCCAGCCATCAGAGTCAGTGACAGAAACCAAGAGCATTTAAACTCCTCTGTCTTCACTGAAGTGAGTCCTGGGTTTAATTTGAAGAAGAGCATCCTGAACCTCTTTAGTTTTCTGGAAGCTAAGAGGAGATATCAGGCCTACACAATTTGGGTATCAAGCTCAGCACTACAGGGATAGGCATGGATGAAAAGCTGTTAAAACCCCTAGAATTTAACAACTGTATGATCAACAGACCTGAAACAGCTTTCCTTTAGCAGGAGCTCTTAAAAATGTACACACTGACTAGGGATTTAGGTCTCTGGAGTGTCAATTGTTGCTGAAAAGAAGTTGAAAATTAATTGCATTTCATGATTGGCTAAACTCCCTAGAGAAACATTTATTATAATGTAAATGAGATCATTACATAAGTAAATGGTTCACCTGAAAAGTGTTTAACACCTAACCTGCTTCATCAGAACCTCAGCGTTTAATGCTGTCTATTAAGCACATGATCTCTCACTCAATTTCAAAGCAAGTCCTGCAAACAGGTACCACTGAGCTCTGCACAACACATTAACTGTGCCTGATCACCTCTCCAACAGACCCAACAGAGGAAAAGGAGAGTTGTCCCATTAACTCACTCATTTCAATCACTGCTTTGGGTTTTTCTTTTTTTGTACAAGCCATTACAACATTTGAAATCACCCTCCTCCACAACTGCCTGAATGGTAAATTGCCTTATAGCCTTGTCTTTTCTTGATCCATGAAGTGAGCTTTGGCTCCTCTGGGAGAACATGGACCACTCAAGCAGCCACTTTGTATTAAAACATATGAAAGGCATCTAAACCACATGTGATTGGGGAACACTGACAGGATACACAGATCACTCTGCTGCAATGGGATGTCTCACAAAGCAGAAAGCTATTAATATTTCAGTAGCCTCTTTGCAAAAGCTCAAAACTGAAATGCAGAAAACACTCATGACTGATCCTTCTGATGGCAGTGCTCTCTATACATTTTTTTCCCCCCCCAGAACAGCTGAGAAAAGGAATTTTTGCAGGACCCTTGAAACTGAAAACATGTTGATAACTGGTAGACATTGCACATTGTGTCAGCCAAACACTGGGGCTGTACAGGAAGAGGAAATCCAGCAATGATAACTTGCATTTCTCAACTCCTCTCCAAAGCTCTCAGGAAGCTCTACATGAGGGGGACAAGAATTATTACCCTCATTTTACACAGGAGTTACTTCTGTACACATGCATTTCTCAATTCCTCTCCAAAGAGCTCAGGAAACTCTACATGAGGGGTAGAAGAATTATTACCCTCATTTTATATAGGAATTATTCTCTATATATTTGAAAGGAAAAAAGATGAAACTACTCAGTTCTGTGTTGCTCTACTTTACATGCATTTCCTTTAGGATCTGGGCACATGTTCTCTTTCCAAACCCATAGAACTTATTCAAAAGTGGAAATCTCATAGCACAGTCGTCTTCTGAGACTGCATTAACATCAACAGCCAAATTCCTGCAGGAAATGTTATCATTTATGAGCCCCTGCTAAACAAAGACAAATGCAATTCTAAACAATCAGGACAAGACTGGCCAAAACAATGCAGATTAAAGTCCCCAGGCTGAACTGAACTTGCTGCTGAACAGGATGGACACTACTGCAAGTGAAAGCTTCTTTCACAAGGAAGACAAGAGGAGAGGTTCTTAGACTAGCTTTGGGCACTCCCAGAGCAGCTAAATATTGGGGGAAAAAAATGCTACTTTTCTGCAATTCCACTTCCTCTAGGGTGGGATGTGGGAAGGGCCAGGAATTAATCTCTGCAAGAACTTACACTAGTCTTTAATCACCAGTAGCAGCTCAGCTCTCCAGGGCAGAGCAGCAAGTCTGTTAGCCTCTGCAGCCAGTACCTGCAGCTAGTTCCCCTCTGCCCTGGAGGAACTGAGCAGCAACCTGCTCTGGGAGCTGCAGGAAAAGAGGTGAGTGGGATGGGAGGAAAAGCAAAAAGTACTTTCAAACACCACTACTAAAAATCAAACCTAGAAAGGAGGAGGACAAAGAAACCAAGAAGAAACTCTAACTTAGAAACTTTGTTTTTAAACTCATCAATTGCAGCCTTGTCATAGAATCATAGAATGTTTTGGATTGGAAGGGACCTCTGGAGCTCATCTAGTCCAACCCCCCTGCAGTGGGCAGGGACATCCCCAACTAGAGCAGCTTGCCCAGAGCCCTGGCAAGCCTCACCTGCAATGCCTCCAGGGATGGGAACTCAACCACCTCCCTGGGCAACCTGGGCCAGTGTTCCACCACCCTCGTGGGGAGGAACTTCTTTCTAATGTCCAGTTTAAATCTACTCTTCTCCAATTTTAAACCATTGCCCCTTGTCCTTTCACTGCAGGCCTTTGCAAACAGGCCCTCTGCAGCCTGCTTGGAAGTTCCCTTTAGGTCCTGGAAGGTCACTAGTAGTTCCCCTGAAGCCTTCTCTTCTCCAGGCTGAACAATCCCAGCTCCCTCAGCCTGTCCTCAGAGCAGAGGTGTTCCAGCCCCTGATCATTCTCGTGGCCTCCTCTGCACCTGCTCCATCAGCTCCATGTCCTTTCTGTATTGAGGGCTCCAGAGCTGGACACTGTATTTCAGATGAGGTCTCATGAGTGTCCTGGCCACACTCCCTGCCTGCTGCTGCACAGATCTCTTGCTTTGCTGCAGCTTTACTGGTTTGGTTCTGTTCACCCCTGGTGCACTCATGCAGCTCAGTACAAGAGGATACCTGCACCTATGATGTGTTTCACGGCTGAAAACTTCCTGCCAGACTTTCACACATGCAGTGGTGTGAGCTCAATTCAGGAGAATGTGCTGGTAATGCACGAAGACAGCTGAGCTCTCAGTTCCTCATGAAAAGCCTTACCCAAAGCTCCCTAAAATCATTGGAAGATGCACACTGATGCCAAGAGAGAAGTCTCTGCTTTGTTCAGAGGGATCAGGAAGACAGGGGAGAGAAACAATACCAAGGAGCATAGAAATGAAAGGATTAAAACCAACTTTTCCATACCCTTGTATCTCCCGTAACACAAAGCTGGGCTCTCCTTTGCTTCAACACCCTCTGTGCTACTTGAAGTCTTTATGAAAACCCCAAGACAAGCTCCTCTCAGTCAATTCCCTTCCTGCCAAAATTCCTCTTGGGCCCAAAGAGAGCACAGAGCCTCTAAACAGGATCTGCATCTCCTGCAGCAGTATGACACCAGAGACAAAACCATTAGATAATTGTCTGGCTAATCCAGATGAGGACATTGTCTGTGAATGTAGGACAATAGTGAGATCTAACAGCACTGACATCTGGATTGCACATACACATGGGTGTGTATTTACACCATGGAAGTGTGCTACAGCACCTTTAGTACAGGCTCATGTTAAGTGATTGGTACCAGTGCTGCTCTTAGACCACAGACATCTCTGAGCCATGCTCAAAGCAGTGGCTGCTGTTAGCCTGCAGCTGCTCCTGGGTCACAAGAAACCAACCCAGAGAAGGTAGCCCAGGGCATGTTCAGACAGCACAGGCTGTGGTCCTTTCTGGAAAGTCCAGCCTGGTGTGAACACTTCACTTTATCATTAGCACTAAGATTAGGAATCACTACTTCAGAGCTGGATAAAAATTTTCAGTACTAGCCACTGCCCAAAAAAAACCCAGAGAGGCAAATCCAACCCCCAAAAAATCTACAAATGAAGTGTTTGGTTATGTAGTTTTTTTTCCCTAAGCCAAGGCTTATGTTCCTGATAAGTTTTCAGGTATCAGGAAAAAAATGCTCTTCTGCCATTACTGTTCCTTGTAGTCCTGTCTGCCTTCTCTCAGCAGAGGATCACACTGGCAAAGACATAATTCACTGGCACAAAAGTACATGGCAATGCTGAGGACTTCTGCCAGCACTTTTATGTCAGTCCTGTTCTGCTGTTTCAGACAGGACTGCAGGAGGTCACAGACCTCTCTGTAAAGTCTCAGGTGGTTGCAGTTCATCTCACTTGTAGATAGACATCCTCCCTGAATGAAGCAGGCTGGATGGCAGAGGTCACTGCTCTCAGCTGCTCATCAGCTTTCCTTTGCAGGCAGCTCCTATTGGCACCAATCTGTCCTGACAGCAAGACAGCAAAAGTTTTCCTAATTCAGCTTAGGGAAAAAGAAAAAAAAACAACAACAACAAAACCACACCACCACCACCAAAATAACCATCACACCAGCTTAGCTTTCAAGTTTCAATTAGTGGTTGGAGCTAACACAGATAAAATTATCTGAAGTAAAGCCAACAGACAGCCTGCAGAGGAGGCAGGAATGCAAAAGCCAGGAGAAAATATCTAACCATAGCTCTAGGTGTTTCTCATACAATAATGCTTATCTATTGAAAATATTTTCAAACTGCTATTTTCTTCTTAAAACTCAAAGAGCCAGCCCAACACAAGAGGAAAAGAGCTGTCCATATTTAATCAGCTCTCTAAATTCATTGCATCCTCATAAAATTTTATTGCACAAGATGATATCAGACACACTTTAAGTAAGAAACCCATGACTCAATTATTTTCTTTTACTGAACTGTGGTATTCCAATTGAAATGAGTCACTGGTGCATAACAGAATCTACTACAGGATACTCAATATAAATCCTACTAACACACCTTTCACTTAATGTATCATTACTGAGAGAGAAAACCTCTCATATGCAGCTTTGACATTGCTCAGGAGATTTTGCTCTTAGGGCAAAGAAGATATTCCAGGATAAGAAGGGAAAAAAGGGGATTTAAAGAGTAGTGTCATTCCAAANCCATGACTCAATTATTTTCTTTTACTGAACTGTGGTATTCCAATTGAAATGAGTCACTGGTGCATAACAGAATCTACTACAGGATACTCAATATAAATCCTACTAACACACCTTTCACTTAATGTATCATTACTGAGAGAGAAAACCTCTCATATGCAGCTTTGACATTGCTCAGGAGATTTTGCTCTTAGGGCAAAGAAGATATTCCAGGATAAGAAGGGAAAAAAGGGGATTTAAAGAGTAGTGTCATTCCAAGTAATTCAGAGAAAAGGTTTGATACCAGCATTCCCACAAAGTGCTGGCATTTCAAAGCAAAGCAAGCTTCCTGATAGGAAACATACCTTTGGATTCTCAAGAATTCTTGGGATTTGGGAGCAAAAAAGGAAACCAAACAATCTGACTTCACAGGAGTTGTAGTTCCTTGTTCCCAAGGGTGGGCATAAGCCAACCAAATCTCCTCAAGTGACAGCTGCAGACTCCCCAGCAGCAGCCTGGTTTACAGCTTGCCTAAACCTCTGCAGGGCAATGTTTAGCATCCTTCTAGGAAGAGCAGTAGTTGAGGCAAGCCAGTTTCAATAAACACTATTCTTTACTTACTGGCAGATGTAATCTAATATTGAAACAGAACCTCACATGAATCACTGCTGAATATCAAAC
>VWZO01010828.1:2051220-2073460 GCA_013396975.1 Bucco capensis
GCTGATAAAAAGAGGATAGCAGATAGCACCCTCGAGCCTGCACTATGGATTTTTTTTGGGTGAGACACAGCACGCACAGAGCTGGACCCACCCTTTAGTCCTAAGGTTCATCTGCCAGGGCCTAGCAAGCTTGGACGCTGGCAGCCAAGTCCTTAGGATGGAGGTTTAACCTCTTAGCTGGAAGGCCTTACAGGGCTAAACGAGCTCCATCTGCCCGGGTTTGGAATCAGAGTTGTCCTTCTCCTAGGATGACTGCCAGAAGGCTAATGAGCTCATCCTACCCATCCAAGGATTCTAGGAACATGGGTATCACTCCTCACACTTTCCCATGGTCAATGAGTTTAATGCTCCCTCTGCTGTGGGCACAGTTATGGCACCAGGGGCCACAGGAGACCACAAGGGATTTTCAGACTGTGCCTCTTCTTTGAAGGTGTGCTCTTTAAAAAGCACAAAGGTGTTGTGCCAGTGGACCATGAAATGTCTGTGACCAACCACACCAATCAAATCCATTTTAACCACAAGTGTTTGTTTACACAGAGCTTTCACCTTTTTAATGACAACAGGCCAAGTATGGGCCTAGGCAAACATTTAACCCCACTCCATTTCAGAGCTGTTTCCTTAAAAGCCATTCAGCAAGAACTCTGCCTAAAGCCTTGAGTTTACATTGCCTTGAGTTGGAGCTCTTCTTCCCAAATTAGTTGACCATGAATATGCATGATTTGATGTGACCTCAAAATTAGCTAAGCATTTAGGCACTTCACACCATGTCTTTAAAGCACAGCCCATTTTTTATCCCCCAAGATTAAATGCCACACTTTCAATGTCACACTGCTAGTTTATGTGAACACCACAGCTGTGCCCAGAGAACACCTCCCTCTTTTCAAACAGGGATCACCCTCAACTGAGACAACCCTCATCACTCTGGGGGTTGGTTTCTGCTCTACAAACTACTTAGTTGCCATTAATCCTTCCCTACAGCACCTCTGGAAGTGCTGAGTCTATGAAAAGAGGATCATATTGAACTCATTCTTTTTCAGTAACATGTGGGTTGAACCTAACTGTTTCAGTGAAAATACTGGAGCTTCCTGCAGCCAGCCAGCTGCACCCTGTTGAAGGGTTATACCTGGTTTAATTGTCAGCACAATATATCAAAATGTGCTTAAGTATGAGCAGCTCAGTATTTTACTACTTCACAAAAACATCCATCCACAACTTCATCTGCTATGGTCATTTAGTCAGCTTATATCCAGAGACATTTTTTTATCTTATATAAACTGAAATGGATAGATGATGCTTCTTTATCCTAATGTTAGTGTTTGTAGCCCCAGACACATGGGAGAACGTTTGCAGAAAGGTGGAGTTCAAATGGAGTGAACACATCAGGTTTGCTGCACTAGACTACAATGAATGAAAGTCTGAATAATACACTGATGTCCTGTGCTCAAAGAATTAAAGTCCCAGCTTCCAATGAAGTTTTTCCACACTGTACTCCTCTCAGCATCAATTCAATCACTAACAGAGCCTACTCAGGGCTAGCAACTGTAGAAACACTAGGGAAGGCTGGGAACAGGGCTGGGCTGGTTTAAAACTGGTGTTACTCACTCTGCTAGTTCCCTAAAACAAAAGATCCCACATGCAAGAATTCATAAAGGCTAAATCAGAAAAGTATTCTTTCCATACAAGCCATTACATAGCTCAGGGTTTCAGTTGCAGATTGTTTTAGGAGCATTTTTAGGCAGCTAACCTTTACCATCTTGTCCCCCACGAGGTGCTTCAGAAACAGAGAGCAGTGTCTTCCTTCTCCTGACCACACCAAGAACTCTCAGGATTAACAAACAGCTCATGGATCCAGTGCAGCCCCACAGATCACACCAGGGACTGTTTGAGGGTCTATCCTTACACTGGCCCAAAGCCAGAAAACCAGAGCTCCACAAGAAATGACAGCTCTAGGGTGCTCTCATCCAGCCCAATGCACATGTGAAAAACAAATGGCATCTGCTTCTTCTCAGGGTAAATGCCAACCAGATTCACAGCAGCCTCCTTGGAAAAGCTTACATTTGGGAACAGACATTTTCTGTTGTGAGGTTGAAACAAAAGCTGGTGATTATCTAACAAGCAAGAACCTGCATCCCACAACACATGTGCCAGCACAAGGAGAAAAGCCAACTCTTACTTGTTGATTTGGAACAATCAATGTTAGCTGTTCAATCAATTCTCTTATCTGTTCAGCACTCCAATCAGACTTCAGCCACGTCTGCTACAGCCCAGTGAACCTTTCTGACACTCTGTAAGGCAGGCACACCTCAGAATGACAGTCCTACACATGGAGATAGACTGGTCCAAAGAAGCATCACAATACAGCTCCAGACCAGCCTGCACTTCAAACAGGTCTGCTGGCATCAGGATGGACAGCATCTCTCCTCCAAGGGAGGACAAACAATCCCAGGCTATACCACAACTTCACACTTTCCACTTGGACTAATCAATAGATGAATTAATCTGGTGGCACTCTCAAGATATGTAAAATATGCAAACAATATCCTTTTTTTTTTTTTTTTGGTTGCTGTAAAGCTGCACAATTGCCTGGAGGCACCTGCTGGTTTGACTTCTGCTGTGGTGGTAATATTCAAGGGCTATTAATGAAAGCTCATAGTCTACTGAAAAGCAGAGGAGAAAAAGAATCATCTCTGAGCACATTAGGTGTGGACTGACAGTTTCTTTTTGAACTGTGGTCATGTGCTGAAGATGAAGGCTAACAAATAAAAAAGCACTGACTTGAATTAATTCAGATTTTTTGCAGATAATAATGAGGAGTAGTTTCAAAAACCTATTTCTCATTCCCTATGTGCATGACTGCTTATGAATCTGAAGATATTCTAGGCATATGATGATAAAAAGCAATCCAACTGTAATTTCTTAACTAGAATTAACAGTGTCATCATACTCAATAAGGCAGCATGCTCTACTACAATCTAGTTGCAATTTTTGACCAACAGATAGCTAGGGATGGCCTAAGATTTTTCTTGTCTGACCACCAACTCAGTTTAGGTTCCTCTTCTCCTAACTATATTGAATTAAACTTCTCTGACTTATAACAAGAATCAGGCCAGTCTCAAGCATCTCAGTGAGCTAAGAAGCTGAGCCTTTTATTGCCATCATTGCACTTCAGCACTGAAAATGGAACTATTTCCTTCAAAGACAACCTAGAGCTTCTGCTGTTGTAACAAGAACCTTCTAAAGCTGAATGAACACTCCAGCAGGGTGAGGGTGTGTGAGTCAGGAGACAACTTGCACCAAAGCAAAGAAGAAATTGGTGATATTCATCTTCAGGGAACATTCATTCCAACTGATATTTCAAAATGTCAAACTGGTATTAACTGCATCAAGCACTGATCAAAATAACACAAGGCAGAGGTTGCTGAGAAAATGAGCACAAGCATCTAAATTGGTTGTCATCACTAGGTGGAGCTTGAGAAAGCACAAGCCTTCAGCATCTCCCTGTGTAACCTTCAGGAGGCTTTGTGGTTTTGATTGCCTTGATACAGAATACAAACTGTATCTCAACAGGGAAAAAAAGTTAGCTAAGAAACTGCACTTGCTCCACAGTGCTGTGTACTGCATTCAGTTTTGGGCCCCTCACTCCAAGAAGGACACTGAGGTGTTGAAGAGTGTCCAAAGAATTATCCTATGTGCTAATTTAAGCAATGTAGAAGTATTAACATAATACTTTTTTAAATTAAAAAAATGGAAAGAACCATTTTCCAAGTTGGAACAACTCTGCATGGCTGAATCCCTCTCCTTTTTCACAGAGTTTGGGATTTTTGAGATACCAGACCCTAATTCTGAAAATGTCATGAGGCTTTTCACTCTGCAAAGGACTTCTATAGAGCAGTTTCTCTGTCACTTTTGATCTCCAAAAGTACATTAAGTGTGAATGTAGCAAGCAAACCACAGCTCCAGACCCACTCCCAACACCAGGCAGAAATACTTTCTTACCTCCACACACAGGTTGATCAGCAGGACAGCAGAGTCCTGCAGAGATCAGGTCCAAATGACCCCCACCCACCCCCCAGCCCACCTCTCAAGCTGCAGGCTTTCAGTGCTCATCTCCTTTGACAAACCATGAAATCTGGAGAGCTATTTTTCAGTGCATGTATTCAGTGGTAAGCCCATGCTGTGAAGGCAACCCTTCCTGTTCACACTCCAGGACTTTTTATTTCCAACTTCCTCTAACTATTCACACTTCCTAATAACAGTTTGTGGTGGACTTGCATTCAGTGGAGTTCACACAAGCTTAAAAAATAGCAATAAGAACCAGCTTATACTTTCCTGATAAGCCAGCATTGACAGGTAGACTGCTGTTAAGTCTCTGGTTTAGAAGTACTGACTTACTCTGTGCTTTCCTAGCTATCTCCAAGGCTATTACCAAATCTGAAAATGCATTGGGGTTTTTATTGTTGTTGCTGGTTGGTTTCTGGGGTTTTCTGTTTGTTTGGGGTTTTAGTTTTGTTTAAGCAGCAGCACTAGTTTCTATTTTTGCATAAGTCCATATCAGCTTATTGATCTAAGAGTTGACACCAGCAAAACCAAAGCTGAATTAGGGCAACAGTTTGTTATTTTAAGAGTTCTGATGGTTTATAAAGAACACAAAAGGTTTCTAAAAACAATTTCAAAAGCCTAAATCTATTTGCTGGCTTGTGAAGACCACCCAATTGAAGCTCATCACAAGTATAATCTAAACAAGACCATGCAGACAAATGCTAAGAGGCCTAGAAGAGCAAACAATGTTAAGAAAAGCAAGCAGCAACTCTGAAAACATGTTAGCTACACATCTGGGTTTTGGTTTTCTTTCCACAGCAGTCTGCACATCTGAGAGCAGACATGCTGTGTTCCCACTGCCACTGATAAGGCACTGTCCACTGATAAGAAGATAAGGATTCCTCTCTACTACTACAAATGCTTCGAGGTGTGTTTTTTGTGTGCCATTGGTTTTGAGTAAGAAGTGAAAGATAAGATTGTGAGATAAATCAGGCTGTGTGTGCCAGCTCCTCACTAAAATCCAAGTCCCACCTGTGTTTTTGCTATTTTTGTCTCTTCTTCACCCGTATTTCCTTTGCTCTCCTAATCACAGTTCCTATTTAAGGCTGAGAAACCACCAGACAAGGCCCAGCTCCAAACCATGCAGATACAAAAATGTCTTTGATTTGGGCAAAGCATTGCATCCTTCCCATAAAATGTCCTTCACTCAAGTGCCCAAGTCCTTCTACCCCCTACATGTGTGGCATCAAAATGGATGCAAGATAAAGCCTGGGTGACTGCAAGCCAGCATTCACTAACCTGACACTACCACCAACCATGTGGATGCACTTCTAGCACTACTTCCAGGGTACTAATCTTCCAGGAATTTCCCACAATTCCTCACCTCACGCAAAAAGAAAGACAAGATTTTTCTCTTTTATGCTGCAAAGGCCTAATGGCAAAGTTTATCTTGCTGTGGTGCAAAGGAGGCCAGGATGTGCTCTCACAGGCACCTCGGTCCAGAACTCAAGTGAGGGTTCAGCCCATGGACACACAGAAACCTGATGTTTGTTTACAGGATGGCAGCTTGTACTTAAGATGGGAACACTCAAGAGAATTATCTTGATGGGGGAAGTTTTTAAGACCAGGCTGGCTGGGGCTGGGAGCAAGCTGCTCTAGTGCCAGGTGTCCCTGCCCATGGCAGGGGCGTTGGTACTAGGTGAGCTTTAAGATCCCTTCCAACCCTGACAGTTCTGTGATGTGGGCTATGTCCAACAAACCTGTGTCCCAGAGAGTTTATTGCCTAAATCAGGATATTTTCAACACTGCTTTTGAGCAGTGTAGCCTAGAATGAAGGCACTCTTTGTTTGTTATTAAATGAGTTAATTTATCTTCACCCAAACGTCTTTTGCTTTCCTGCAGAGTTAGTAAACTGTCTGACTTCCAGGTGAATGCACAGGGAACAAAAGACTGCTCCACTTTCACTTATCTAAATTCTGCCAGATCAATAAACACCCAAGCAGCAGATACAATCTTTACCATTCACAATTTCAGAGTCCAGGCTAACTGAAAACCAATGAAGATGACAACAGCCAGATGGATAGGCTGTACCAAAACAAAGCTACACAATAGTACTCCGGGTCTACTACTCCAAGTGACTGATCACTTGCTTTCGGTTTCTTTGAGCTCAGCCTCTACCCACATTTGTAGCAAACACATTAAAGACAGACAGATATACACAGAAACAACTGTGCCAGCTAGAGCTAGAAACACTGCAGAGGCAATACTTTGCTGGGGTTTGACAGAGCATACCGACACCAAATCCACTTCCCACTACCAGCAATCAACTAAGCCCTGCTCAGCACATCACCTGGAGCAGACCAGAGCCACACCAGCCCACAGGTACCCTAGACATGAGCCCATCTCACCCCTCTGTTCCAAGGAAGACATGGACCTCATCCTGCTGAGGGATGGTGAGGAACAGCCACACACAGACATCTCTAACCCAGCAACCCAGAGAAAACTCAACAGCAGGCATCGAGTATTTTGTGACTCACTTGAATTCTACAAATACAGCACCACATCCCCAGAGGAGAACCTGCCATTTATCATTAAATAGCAAAGTCTGGCATACACCAGAATGATTTGGTCTCCACAAGTACCTAGTTGCATGCTAGAACTGCTACTAAGGATGTAAAGGGAGGGTTGAGGCTCTTCTGCTAGCAAACGGTGCCAAAGGCACAAGATAGCATCAATAATTCTTTTTTTCAGCTTTTCTTCTGTACATCTAGAATAAATATAAAGGACTTCCTGACAGGATCTAGAACTGCTGTTCAAAGTACCTAAAAATCTCAAGCAAATACCACCAAGAGTTTAGAAATCAACACTAATAACAGAAATTGGAACATTTCCTAACATACAACCAAAACTTTCCAAGGCAGAGATCCCCAGCACCAGATTGCCTGTCCCCAGGGAACAGCAAAGTATGCAGATAATTAAGCTTACTCGAGTTTACAACTTGTAACCTCCATGTCATTTTATGGAAACAAACTATATTTAAGGGAAGAAAAAGGAAGAAAATATTTACATTTTGACAACATACAACTTGTTCACATGAACGACCACCAAATAAGTTCCCATATGTTATCAGGAGGAGGTTTACAGTACGATGTGACCTAGTGTACAAATCCAAGGCTTTCAAAGGATGGCTCACATCGTGCTGTCAGCGCTCAGCAGCCCCCAAACCAATCCTTCACTTAGCCTTACTCAGCTCCTCTGCAACTGTTTTCACTGAAGTATTTTTAGCATCCATCTGAAAAAGACATGGTTTGCCCTCTGGAAAGAAACTAATTGCACCATCACCTTTGTTCCACGCTGTCCCATTTTCCTTCTCTGTTCTTTTCACCTACTGCATCGCCATCTTCCTTTCCCTCCTCCTGTTTCTTGAAATCTTTCTTCTACTATTTCTTCCCTAATCTTTAGCATCCTTGTTTCCGTGGTCATGCTTCACCATGTTACCAACTTCATCTTCCGCTGCCTCGTGTACTTAAAATCTCTCCACCTCATCCTCTTGCCTCCTGGGTTTTTCCCTCTCACATTTTTGATTTATTGCTGCTCCATCATTAGTGTCACTCCACCTGTGCCCTCTTTTAGCACTACAGCAACAGTCCTAGCAGACTCCTTCACACCAGTTTCTCCTGTAAAGCTGTCATTCTTTAGCTGCACACAACACCAGAAATAAGTAACCTATGAGGCCACCACTTGCCACCTCCCTGAAGATCCCCAACGGACAGAAACGCTAGAAGCTCTCACTCTGCCACAGCCCTGTTACTCTCAACAGCCTCAAAAAGAAGGATGTCAAATAGTCCACAATCCTCTGCTCTTTATATTCCATGTATTGTCTCATGAACCCAGGGAAGAAGTCCATCACCAAATTTGAACTAGAAGAACACAGACCACACTCTGAACGTGCCCTTCTTGTTGTGGGTGGGGGCATCAACACAAGTGAGAGATATGTCTAAGTTGTACATTTTTTCTTTATGCAGACAACACCCTAAAATGATAACGGCAGACAGTTTGACACACATTTTATTCTTGAGGAACAGTCTCAAACTTTTTTCTTTTAAGGGGACAGGGAACAACTGAATTATTTCCATTAATTACATATCTATCGCTAGCTCATCCTCATAAAGCCAATATTCACTCTCACTCCACCCTGGCATCCCTACTGCAAAAGGAAAACTGAACGTGCCCCACACAACTTCCAACCTAACCAACTTATAGCAGGCCAAGTTCACATAGCACAAGCTCCAGGAGGTTATATGGATACATGCTTGGGACAACACAGTGAAACAATGTTTTATGCTTAGGGAAGACATATGTCAGCAATAAGCTTTCACTGAGGCTTCATCTCCAGTGATGGAGATGACACACATCAACTGTGTTTCCTCCACAGAGGAACTGTATCCGAGTGGTTTAAAAAGAGGTGCGGAATGGGACATGCACTTCTTGTTGTTGTCATGTAATATTCCTATGGGGATATTTGTCACACACAGGTGTAAAAACATTGCCATAGCTTGCTTGTGGACAACTTCTCCATAAGAAGTTCTGACAATGGTCCCCAGTCAGGACATCCCTTGCTGACCAACAGGCAGCACACAAGGCACATACTGGCACGTTCCAGTCCTTGGGGACCATCACACAGAACAGTGCCCACCTCCTCACGACACCTCCCTCCAGGGGTGCCTGAGGAGCCCCCCAATACTCCTTGGGAGTGGAAGGCGTGTGTGCGTGTGTGCTGGACCGGGATGACAGCCCCAGGTAGCAGGACACGAGTCACCTGACACCCCACACCAGCCACTTCCACACCTGAAGTGACACACGGGTGGGCCGCGAAGGGGGGTAAGGAACCACTACCTCGTCGTGAGGGCACGCAGAGAGCCGGGACACCGCGCTGACAGCCGCCCGGACACCCCCTCGCAGGGGCCGGGGCTCTGCGATGGCGGCCGAGGCCCCCACTCACACCCACCCCACAGGGGAGGCCAACCCGCCGGTGCCCCACCGCCCCGGTGCATCACGGTCGGCGCGACCCGAGATGGAAGGGGAGGGGNGGCCGCACTTCCGTTCGCGCGGGGGGAGACGGGACGTGTAGTGCGAGGGAGGAGAGGAGGTGGCGCGCCAGGGCGCCCCCAAGCGGCGGGGTGGGATCGAGGCCGCCGCCAGGTCTCCTAGCCGGGGACGGCACCGAGCCCCACGGATAGCCTGGCTCGTTCAGCCCGACCCTCCAGGCAGGTAGGGAAGGGTACAGGGAGAGCCTGGGCTGGGAGGCCTGTGAGAGGATGGGGAGCTATTTGTGGCAAGCAGCCTCACTTCCTTCCTCCTTCCCTCTGCCTCAGAGACCAAACGTGGACACGAGAGCACAGCATCCTGGCCAAAGGGTTATTTTAGTGTTGGCATCTCTCATTGCTCCACGGCCTACCCCACCCACGGGACAACTCCGTCCAGGAAGTGTCTGGGAATAGCACTGCAGTCCCAAGGAAGAGGAGGAAGGCCCAGTGAGCTGCATGGAGAACCTACCTCCAAGTAGGTGACACCAAAGCCCCCTGGATGCTGGGTCATCCAGAGATCGCACAGGCTCCCTGTCCTTCTCTGGGAGGAGAATCCCCCCCTGAAAGAGCCATGTCCAAGCAAGTGGCTGAATTCCCATGCAAAGAGTTTCCTCCATAAATTAACTTCTCTCCCAGGAGAGGAAATGATATAAGTTTCTTTTAATAGGACTTTGATCTCTTGGGCTCCACACAGAACCACTTCCCTCACTGGGATCCTCCAGCTGTGGTAGAGGGCAGCAAGCATTTAGAAGGCAAACACCTCTTTTTACCTCTGCCAATGCACGCGAGGTGAACAATGTTAATAATAAACTTTCAGGCCTACTCTGCCTGCTGCCTGGGCAGCTGTTTTGGGGAGGGAAGTAACTCTTTAAAGTCTCATTTAGACTGATTCAGTATCTCCTGCAGGCAAGCTTTTACTGGGGTAATTTAATAGCTTATTCTGCTGCATTCGTAGGAATAAGTCACAGGATATCAATACCTTCTGATTCATCTAACGACCCTCCACAGGAGGCTGGAGTACTATAATTATGCAGCTGTTGGTCAAGTAGAACAACTTTTCAGTAGTCAATATGTGTGGAGGATTTTCAGTTAACATCTCCACTAACATAGCTAGATACCCCCCACAAAATCCCTGTCAGCAATGAGCCCACAGAAAAAAACTCCCAATTCTCATTGAAACACACTGAAAACACCATCACTGTGTACACAGGGATTTGGAAACCATGGACTCAAATCCCTTAACGATGATGTTTACAGTCTGGTGGTGACACCATTTCCTCTTCCAGTTCTCTTTGGTTTCACAGTCAGGACAACTTGACACCTCCTGTTCTGCCAAGAGACAGAGGAATGTTTGGGAGGTGCCAGGTGCTTGTGCACAGGTCCACTTACTGCCATCTTGGCACAGGTCCTTGTTCACATGTGCTCCTTTGCTCTCTCCAGCTTTGATGTGTCTTTCCCTCTTGTTTCATCCCAGAGGATGCACAGCTCCTCTCCAGTCTTAAAGAGAGAAAAGTATCTCCAAAATGAGAAGCATAAGCAACCATTGATACGAAAACACAAAAAAGAAAACCTCTAAGGAGCCTCTCAACTCCTGATGGCAAACACTAGGCACTGATCTCCTGGCACTGGGGACAGTGGAGTGAGCTCTTAAAAAGAACACATTTAAAGGATACACTGCTACCATCAGAGCAGGTTTTGAGGTTTCTTCTCCCTAAGCCTGAACAGCTCAGATGAAAGGGCAATTCTTTACTTCTGATCTTCCACACCATGTACAATGCAAATGATTGTTTACTGACACCTCCCAAGCCATCCCACTGATAGGAAGCTTTTTCTCTCTGATAAATAATGAACGTTTTCCTTTACAAGAGAGAAAATTAACCTGAAAATGAGGAGCGGAGGCAAGGGGAGATGCACAGGAGCCGATATCCCTCTGGTAGCTACCAGGCACACGTGACTGTCCTGTCGCACCATAATAGCACACGTTTGCCTGACTTACCCGAGCAGGAGCCACGCTCTGGCTGTGCCGAGCTGCTGCACTGTGGCAATCCCAGCTCTGGCCACCGGCATTCCCGGCTCTGCCTGCCATGCCAGGTGCTGGCCCCAGGTACTTTCGTGTTTGGGCAGGATGCAAAACCTCATGCAAAGTCTATGTGATTACAGCCGTACTCCAGTTTGTGGAGCTGAGGGATACCTCTAGGAGCAGTTTGTTATGCTGACGTCTGTTTGTGTTCTGCGTATGACAACTGCAGGGCATTTGGGACCTGTTCTTCTTGATTGTGGTAGCCTTCCCATGGGGGCAGGGATCTGCCTCCTCTCCCAGCAGTCGCTACAAATACAATGAAATAGTGAATATATAGCGAGGTATAACTGAAGGCAGCAACTTCCCTCAAAAGACGAGTCTTCATTTCATTGCCATTTACCTGCCTAGATGCTATCAACAGGGAACATGGATTCTGGCTTTCTACTTGTAATAAAACTTCACAATTCACTTTAGCCTTGAAGGTGACCCACAAAGTCAGTAGGATTTGGGGAAGGGAGGTGCAGAGGGGCACAGCCTCAACCCCTGCTTGCTCCCAGGGCTGGGGCACGGCCTGTGCTGGCCTTCCCAGGGCCAAGGGTCAGGCTTTGAGGATGGCAGCCCTACTGGGATGCCTGGTCCGAACTCCAGTGCCCTGTCAAGCATTCTTCTACCGCTGCAGTGATAACACCAGCCCCCAGGTACCGGCGGCGCTGCCATAGCCCGCTCCCTTCCGAGGGGCTTCATTCACCCCCGCCGACACTCGCCAACGCAGTGGGGGGTGGGAGGTGGGGGAGACGAGTGCCCCGAGCGTACCGCTCCACATCGCAGCTCCCGCTCCTCGCCGAGGGTCGCTGCTCCCCGCTCTNGAGCCCCCCACCCCGCCGCCGCTCGCCTGCTCCTATTGACTTCCCATTGTGGAGCTTTGCAACAAAGGGTAGGATCCAAACCATGCCCCGTTTCGTCCAATCAGCGCGCAGAGCGCCTGCCCGACGTTGATTGGCCGCTTCTCGCCTCCCAACACCCAATCGGACTCCTACTTTAACAACCAATCAGAAGGCGGACTTCTGTCCAATCAGCGCCGAGGAACCCGAGCACGGCCTTTGTGTGTGGTGACGCCAGAGCGCAGGCGGAGGTCCCGGCCAATTGGACGGCGCGCTGCTTCCAGGCATTGTGAGGTCACCGCGCCACGTGCCGCCCCCCACTATAAAACGCAGCTCCCCACCACGGGGAGGGCGCAGTGAGAGGGTGCTTGGCGACGGACTAGGTTGTGGTAGGAGCAGCGGAGGCTTCGGCGCACGGCGCTACCAGTAGCGGTGCTTCTTTCTCCGAACGGTAAGTGGCGAGCGGCGGGCGCGTTTTGTGGCGATTGGCGGTGCTGTGCGGCTGCTGGCGGCCTTGGTTCCTCGGTTCCTTCTGGAATCTGCCGGGTACTCTGGGCCTTGCGTACGTGCTTTGAGTCACGGCCCGTTCCCATCCCCCATCCTCCCCTGCCGCCTCTCTAGAGCGGCCCGAGAGGAAGCGGGAGGCGGCGTGACTCAGTCCGCTTCCCTCGGGGAGAGGAGCGGCCAGGCCACGACGCGAAGCGGGGGTGGAAGGGGGGGGGAACCGTGACTCCTCCTCCCTCTCCCGGGGGAGGCCTCTGGCCGCCTGCCCGCCTCAGCGGCGGGGGAGGGGGTCAGCTCGCCGACATCTGCCGCTTCTGGGTCTTGAGGGGATTGAGTGGGGAAGGAGGGGGGGGACGACACACATACCGGACTGTGCTGCCGCGTGAGTGGGGAGAGCTGGGCCCCGTGTCACGCGTGCCTGTCTCCGTAGATACGTGAAGAAAAATGGCCCGTACAAAGCAGACCGCCCGCAAATCCACTGGGGGGAAGGCTCCTCGCAAGCAGCTGGCCACCAAGGCGGCCCGGAAAAGCGCTCCCTCTACTGGCGGCGTCAAGAAGCCTCACCGCTACAGGTAAGGCCGCCGGCACGGCACAGCCCGGCGCTCCCGCAGCCCTGGCCCCAGCTCACCCGCTCCCTCCTTCTTTCCACCAGGCCGGGCACCGTCGCCCTTCGTGAGATCCGCCGTTACCAGAAGTCCACGGAGCTGCTGATCCGCAAGCTGCCCTTCCAACGGCTGGTCAGGGAAATCGCCCAAGATTTCAAAACGGACTTGAGGTTCCAGAGCGCAGCCATCGGGGCGCTGCAGGTATTGCTCACGACCTGTGGCACTGGCGGGGCCGAGTGTGCTTCGCTGATGGGTTCTAACGACCTAATGGTTTCTTCTTGTGCTCTTGAAACAGGAGGCCAGCGAAGCATATCTGGTGGGTCTGTTTGAAGATACAAACCTGTGCGCCATCCATGCCAAGAGAGTCACCATCATGCCCAAAGATATCCAGTTGGCTCGCAGGATACGGGGAGAGAGGGCTTAAGTGAAGGCTGTTTTTATGGTGTTTTGTAGTAAATTCTGTAAAATACTTTGGTTTTAATTTGTGACTTTTTTTTGTAAGAAATTGTTTATAATATGTTGCATTTGTACTTAAGTCATTCCATCTTTCACTCAGGATGAATGCTAAAAGTGACTGTTCACATAAACCTCAGTGATGTGAGCCTTGGTGCTCTGGAGTGACAAGTTGCTAATATGCAGAAGGGATGGGTGATCTTTCTTGCTTCTCATGCATGTTTCTGTATGTTAATGACTTGTTGGGTAGCTAAACTTGTAAGGTACTAGAATTGATCTAAATGTGTACAGGGTCCTTTTGCAATAAAACTGGTTATGACTTGATCCAAGTGTTTAACAATTGGGGCTGTTAGTCTGACCATACATCACTGTGATCAAATGTGGACTTTTTCAGAGGGTGAAGCTACAAGTCTTAACCACAGTGTAACTTACAGTTTCCTAAAAAAAAAAAAGTAAACCTGGCAGCTATAGAATACACTATGTGCATTTATAATAGCTATTTTATATATTGTAGTGTCAACATTTTTAAATTAAATGTTTTACATTCACATGTAAGGACTCTTTGTCATTTGGTTTCTATGGGCTTGAAGAAGCTTCCTCCTCCTGGCTCCAGTAGATCAGCAGTAGGTGCCTGTAAGCCTGAGCTGCTGCTGTAGTGGCAACTTAATTTTGGCTGGCAACAGCATGAAAAACAACTTGCCCTGGTCAACTTTGCAGGTTTTTGGAGGCTTTTGTAGTTTTGAAGGGAGAGCTAAGCCCTGCAGTGTGGGCAAGAGGAGGAGCAGCCTTGCAGGCGTAGGCCAGGCAGCAGCCTTCTATGGGGGACTTCTGGATCTTCCCAAAGCTTAGCTGCTTGGCAGTGTCAACTGTTTAGACATGACTTCAGAGCTAAGCTTTTTTTTCCCCCCCTTTCCAGTAGGTGCAAGGGAAGTTTATTTTGGTGTGACTGGTCTGCCTGAAGCAAAGCCACCAGCTTGTTCTCTGAGCAGTGCCTGGGTGGAGGAGTTGCTGTGGGACCTGGCTGCATGACTAAGCCCCAGTTTAATAACAGCAGCCAATGCTAGCAGTGCACTGGAGAGGCTAATTACACAGCCCAAGAGCATATGGGCTGCTGAGCATCTGGAATGGGCAGTTGGGAAGGCTCTCCTTTCTCATCTAAGCTTTTTTGATGAGGCAGGATTACAGTCAGATCTTCCCTTTAGAGCTGCTCTTGGGGCTAAGGCAGGTCTGGTTTCCTCAGCAGTGCTTCTGGGAACAGCCATACCTTGTTAGGTTGTGGTGGAGGAGAGCTGCTCTGACTCCATCTGAAACACAGATAATTAACATTTAAATTGAACTGCCAGGCCCCTTTTGGCGCTGCCAGAACAGGCTGCACCAGGGAGGCTGGAGCTGGCACACAGAAGTAGCACAGGGAAGTAGTTCAGCCAGCTCAGCTCCATTTATTTCCATGAAATTCAAGGTGCTGGGACAGTCAGGAGGCAGAGCAGTGATGGTTTGGAGGTCAGCTCTGGGTACCTGTGCCCCTGGGTGCAGACCAGATGTGTTCACGGTGCTTCCTTCCACAACCAAGCTGGAGAACTACCCTGCTCCTGGGTGTTGGAGCCTGTGTCACTCGGGATGCTGCTGGATCAGCTCAGGGCTGGAGCCAGGGCTCAGACAAACCACTCGGTGTGCTTAAAGCCTGCAGCTAGAGGAACAGGCACTCACCACCACCCACTCCTAAAGGACTTTCTCAGCACCCTTTGCTGTGCGATGCCAAGAGTGCTTGGAATGCACACAGCCCCCTTCCCCACCCCCTGGTCAGTGCCATTATCATATCTGCCACAGAGGTGCTAAAACATGTTCTAAAATAAGCCCAAATGAGATTTTCAACGAGTATTTTTCTCACTTGCATCTACAGCTACCTGATAAACTCAACTGCTTTCAAGGCCTAGATCAAAGTTCAGCTGATGCTACCTGTTCTCAGGTACCTCACCAAAGCAGGTCTGCTCTTGGAGGGGTGGGGGGGTACAGCCTGGTGAGAGGAGATCGGGCAGGGATGACCCCCACAAGAAACAGGAGGATCCTTGGTGGCCCAGGAAGCACCACACAGGTTAAAAATAGAACTTCCAAGCAATGGGGTTTATGAATGTTTGATTTGGTGCTGACCTGCTGTAGCAGGCTGGGCTCCTGCAGGAAAAGTGCCTTTTAAAAGAACAGCCCTCAAAACCAATCCTCCAAGTTCTTAGCAGAAACAATAACCATCTGGGTAAGCCTAGAAGCTGTTTCTTAAAATAAAATCCTTGTCTAGCAGTTCTTTAAAAAAACAACAACAAAATCACACCAGACAAACCCCAAACCCACCAGAAAACAGTATCAGAGTATCTATTCATCTTTGCAACCTCAAACAAAACGAACTTAAGTCAGATCTTGCATGTGGTGGACCAGAAGAGCAGTTCTTGCTAATCCCTCATCTCCCTGTGCTGCTCTCTGAAGGCATAACCCATTCCCTTACCAATTCTCCTGATGATCTCCTCACATTCTTGCTCAGAGCTGGATGCAAACACCAGGCAGTTGAACGTGCTCCCATCAGGGCTCTCCGGGGAAGCGCTAAAAATGGAAACACATACATTAGCTGGGAGAGAGAGTGGCTCTGAAAGCCCAGCCCTAGCTTGTAACCACACCAGAGACCCCGTGGCTGGGCTGAGGAGAGCTTGTTTACTTTCCAAGCCCTGCATTCCTCTTGCTTCCCCCTCCCAGTGCCCATGGGCAGCACTTACACCACGCAGAAGGCGAATACATTGCTGCTGTCTGTGCAGCGTCCGACGCAGGAGATGGTGGGGTAGGGATGGCAGCACAGAAGCTGTCCAGGGGACAGGAGGGACATGGTGCTGAGGGCTGCAGGCAGTCCCTGTTGTCCCCATTCCTGGCTTAAAGTGGCCCCACAATCTCCCAGCCAGGCTCCCTATGCTGTGAGATCATCAGCCTTGGATTACCTTGGAAGAATTCTTATCCTGTACGAGGACTTCTGCTTCCTTCACATCAAATAAAACCTCCTGAACGGGGGATGGAGAGGGAAGAAGCCCCAATCATCACAGTGTTTGAGCTCTATTTTTAATAAGACACTTAGAAGAGAGAGATTATTCAAAAGCAGAGGTGGTGAAGCACAGTCACACATAGCTTTTTCAAGGAGTTGTTTCTGTGCTGCCCTTTCTTCCTTCAACCAGTGTTCTCACGCTTGAATCTTCTCACAAACAACTCCCTAAAGGCTCAAGCAACAGCCACCTGAGCCCTAAAGCACCCCTGGAACCAGGCTCAGCCTCCCCACAGTTTTCCAAGTGCTTTCCTGCAGGTGGCTGTATATTTTTTCCTTAATGGACCTCCTCATCCTAGCTGCAGATGCTTCTAACCAGAAAAACAAACCCACAGGGGTGTGTGTGGGGGTATTGAATACTCATCCAGGCTATGAGAACTTGGAGCCATCAGGAAAAAATATCTCCAGGCACAGAGCATATTTCCCTGCAGTTTTCTCACCAAGCCCTTCCCAGGATGCCCTCAGCCCCATTGCTCACCCGTGGTGCTGAGTGCCTCTCCAGCACAGCAGGGATGGCCTGGTCCAGCACCTCTTTGCCACCATACTGAAACAGAGCAGGCAGGAGGGAATAACTCATGGGGACATGAAGAGAAAGCCAGAAGATGCAGTTTACCCCCAGGGAATGTCTCTGCCCTGTTGCCTCACCTTCCCAACACCAGTCTGGCCCAGGTACCGAAGGTTGTAGAGCAGCCTGAGGAGAAAATGGCTTGGAGACATCAGAGCAAGGACCCTGTACATTCTCCTCCTGCTCTTTGCAGGTGAAGACATAGCCCCGCCCCGCCCCCAGGCCACAGGGGCAGCTTTGGCCCCACAGCCTTGAGTGGAGACAGATAGCATGGGCATGGAGCTGCCCCGATGCCAGGACCCCCAGCCCAGGAACTCCCCCTGACATTGGACCCACCTGCCCCCTCGCAGCTGCCGTGGCTCCTGCTCACCCCTGCACCGGGGACCATGCTGCAGCTGGAACCTGGGCTCCTTCTCCTTCAGGATCTTCAGGTAAGGCAGCAGTGGCTCGTAGACCTTCCCATCATGCCACCGCCACCGCAGCAGGCAGAAGCTGAGAGGTTGTCCCTTCAGCTTCTGCAGCACATCTCCAGCCTGGAAGGACAAGGGGGAAGCAGAGGGGAGGATGGTGGGCAGGAGAGGGGGAAGATGGGAGGTAGACCCCAGCCCTCCATGGCCACCCACCTGCCCACTGTAGGCATTCCTCAGTGAGCAGCCACTGATCTCGTCAAGGATGTCACCAGCCAGCACCACCTCGTCCACCTCTGCCTGGCTCTCAGGGAGCACCTCGGTGACAAAGACTCGGCCATGCACATACCTGGGGGTGCAGCCAAGCCCTGGCTCAGCCCTGAGGACCCAACCCAGCTGTCCCAGCTCTTTTGTACCATCAGCAATGTTTCACCAACACACAGAGGCAGGGAAAAGCCGCTCCACAGAGAGCAGACACCAGTAAGGTTGAACCAACTGGGAGAGAAACACCTGAGACAGCTCTGATGCTCTCAACAGGGTTTTTATCTCCCTTTTTAAGGGGTTTTGAGTGCCATAGTGCCCAGTTCTCACTGGGGAGTAGAGAGGAGGATCAAGGGCTCCTACCTGAGCACCATCCCCAGTGCTCGGCACGGGACTGTCTCGTAAATGGTGCACACCTAGAAGAGAGTGGCAGGTGACAGTGGCCAAAGGATGCCCACGGAGTGTGATCAGGATGAGGGAGAGGATGGGAACCCCCTGCCCAGGATCATTCTGATCCTGATGCCAAACCAAGGCTTAGAGAGCCCAAGGAGGGGCTGGGACCATCAGTTGCTGCTAGTCCCTGTCCTCTTCTGGGATTTAGGTGTGTCTAGACCCCAGAGGGACAAGCCTGCTAGGTGGATGGAATGGCAAAGCAGCAGGTGAACCCTTAATTCAGCGTTGAGCCCTCCTCCCTCACCCCATGTGTCCCCACGCAGCCAGGGGAGCACTGCTGCCCCTCCCCAAAGCCACTGCCATTTGCAGCAGCACTTACTGTCACATTGCATTAGGCAGGGACCCGAAAGGCAGCCAGTCAGCTGGGAGCTCTTGCTGCTAGAAATGCCCAAAAGCCAGTGGGATCCCAGCCTCCTCAGCAGCACCATGGCTCTGCACACTGTGCAACCAGCCCCGAGGCTGCCTTGAGCTTTATTGGGGGGATTCTTCTGGGTTAAAAAGGCATCAGAGGGATGCTCTTCCTTTTTAAAAGGCATCAAAGCATCCCTGCTGGTCTCAATAAACACATCAATACCTCACGGAACAGCGAGAAACCAACTGATGCTTAATCTGTGCCTGCGCAGAGAAGTGGGGATTTGGGGGCAGGAAATCAGGGAAGGGAACATGGCAAGACTTCATTTATGTCAGCAATTTAGTCCTGGGTGCTGATCTTGCTTGTTTTTCCTCCTAGGAATGCTGGGATCTGCTCCTGGTGACAGCACAGGCACTCAGCAGGATCTGACCTCAGTAGCAGAGGCAGCTCTGCTTGTGCTGGTGACCCTGAGCCAATTCACTCCTGGCCATGGCTAGGTGAAGAGCTGTGTGGCAATTCCTCCCCACCAAATCATTCCCTATCTTCCTTGTTGGACTTCTCAGTGAGGGCCAGGTGGCAGAAGGACAGCTCTGGGGAGAGACATGCTCTTACCGGCAGCAGCCAGCTTTCATCCAAGAAGCTGCAATTCTGCAAACAAAGGAGTGTCAGCACCATCAGTCCTGGCGAGGAAGGAGCTGGGGCCCTGTGCCAGCCACCACCCCACTGATCTGTCAGCGTACCTGCAGCTCCAGGGAGAAATCCATCTCTGTCAGCACCAGCAGCAGCGAGAGGAAGGGCTCTGCAGAGGGATGGGGATGGAGTGGCAGCATCACCGCTGGGTTCCCAGCAGCCACAGCCTCGTGGGGACTTGGTGCAGGGCTGAGCAAAGCCATTTGTGGTGTAAACTACTGAGCCCTGAGAGCATCCCAGAACCATGGCACCCAGGCTGCTGCTGGAGGCTCACCCTGGGCTCCTGCTGCCAGCATGGGGAGAGAAGTGCTGTGGCTCAATGCCTGACTTCCCCAAATTCAGATCAAGGCTTGCAGCTGAAGCTGCCGATGAGCAACTTTCTCTCCATTTTTCCCCCTAAACACAAGGCAGAGGTGCCCAGGCTCTCCTGCATGAGTTACACCAACTGAGATCTGCAATCTGCTCATGCACCAGCAGCGTGGGTGATTTATAAGCCATCTAGGTACAGGTTTAATGTGGAGTTATTTATCATAATCAAGAGATTAAAGGCTTGCACCCTGGCCTGCCTCCCTCAGAGGAGCATAGCCACAGATGGAGTGGTGCAGCCTATGAAAGCAACACAATCATTCTCCACAGTGCACCCCTCGTGTGACCCCTAACACAGGGCTGCAGCTGGGCCCAGCCACCAAGGGCTCCCTTCAAACCTAGACTGCTGGGTCTGCTTCAACCAGCATCCTTGGTGCAAAGAAAGAAATGCAGAAGACAATCAGTAGCAATTTTCCTACCCTGTGACCCTAAACCCAACCTTAGAAGGATTCAGACCATGTTTAAATATTTACACCTTTTTCTCCATCACTGCAACAGTGTGTTTAGATTTTACCACTGTTTGGCTTAGGAAAATAATTCACTGTGAGTTTTCTTTCTCCCTCCCAGCAGCAGGGTGCTGTAACACCTGTGACAGCTGCCCCAGGGCAGGGGAGGTCATATCCCACTTCAGAGGAATCACCATCTTACCCAGCAGTTCTTCATTGCCGAGGATGGAGCTCTCCGGATCATAAAACTGAAAGGCAGACAAATGCCACCATTACTCTTCTGTTTCACCACCCACCACTCAAGGGTAGCAGTTGCCCTCCATGTGCTGCACCTCCAGGAGCCGAGGGGTCTGTGCCAGGTGCCGCACAGCCACTGCCAGCACCTTCTCCTGCAGGGCCAAGCGCAGAAAGAACCTCCCGCGGCCTTGTGCTGTCCGAGTCTTCTCACAGCCACCTGCTCTCTGGATGCTGATGGAGAGGGGGCTCGGCCTGTGTGAGGAGAGGGGAAACAGCTCAGGGCTGTTTGGGAGCATCCTCCCTACCCCTAGGGTCATTGGGATGGACACCACCACCATGGTTCAGAATTTCATCCCCACCCCAGCTCGGGGCCACTCACCTGCCATTATCCCCCGTTGGAAGCTGTTCCAGCCAGTGCCAGTAATCCCTTCTCCTGAAGCCCCAGGCTGGCTCTGTGCGAGAAAGGCAATGCCAGACTCCTCACTCTGGGCACCAGGATGCTGCCACCCCCCACCCAGGCACAAAGGACCCACTCACGTCGGAGTCCCTTGCGCAGGATGCTCTCCAGCAGCTGGCAGAGCCAGGCAAGGTGTGGCGAGGTGTCCGTGCAGGGTCCCCCAGCCTCCCGCAGCCGCAGCACCCCACCTGTAGTGAGGGGAGCATCAGCACCCATGGGAACAGCTCTGTGCACAGCCCCACGGTGGGTCGATGGTGCTGCTGGAGGGGCCGAGCACCCAGGCAGGAGTCGACCACCACCCCGAGCAGGAGTCGACACCCAGCGCAGCTGCAGAGCAGAACTTCGAGTTAAACTTCCTCCAAAGTAAGGTCAGGTGCGGCAGCAAACAGCTGGTCAGGTGGAGGAGCTGGCCCTGCCTCCGCAGCCCCCCGCTCTGCTCTGGCCCCACTGTCGGGCTAGAGCTGCCGGAGGAAGCGGGTACCGGCCCTGGGGAGGACCACGCTCACCTTTAAGTGCGCTCAGCAGAGGCTCCTTCCTGGCCATGGGCTCGTTCACCTGGCGGCTGCCAGGCTGGAACCGGGAACGGGAAAGGGCACATGCCCCGCCCCGGGAGGGGAGCGGCCCCGCGAGTGAACTCCTGGTTCACAACGCTCACTGCCGCCGCTGTGTGGGCATCGGCCGGCTGGCCCCGCTGGGCATGTAGGTATCTATGTATCGCTACCTGCATACACACAGCACATCGCTGTATAGATGAGCAAACCTCATGTGGTTCAACAAGACCAAGTGCAAGGTCCTGCAGAGGGGTGCGGGCAATGCCAAGCACAAATCCAGGCTGGGGATGAAGGGATGGAGAGCAGCCCGGTGGAGAAGGACTCGGGTGCACTGGTGGGTGAAAAGCTGGACATGAGGTGCAATGTGTACTTACAGCCCAGAAGCCAACCATGTCCTGGGCTGCATCCCCAGCAGTTTGGTCAGCAGGCCCGGGGGCGGTGCGGAGCCCGGGAGGTGGTGCGGAGCCCGGAGGTGGTACGGGGCGGAGCGGAGCGTCCATGGCGGAGACGATGGCGGGGCCGGGGCCGGTCCCGGTGCCGCTGCTGGCGGCTGCCTGCCGGGCGTACGAAGCGGCTTTCGGGGGGACAGCGGTGCTGGCGGCGTGGGCCCCCGGCCGGGTCAACCTCATCGGCGAGCACACCGACTACAACGACGGCTTCGTGCTGCCCATGGTAAGGGCCGTGCTCCGCCGCTCCGGCCCCGTGATCCCGCGGTGTCACCCTTCCGGGTCCCCCCTTGGCAGCTCCTGGGGCTTCCCCGTCGCTGTCTCCACACGTGTCCATCATCTCAGGAT
>VWZO01010828.1:2082070-2135382 GCA_013396975.1 Bucco capensis
CCACAACTCTCTGGGCTCTGTCTTTCAACCAATTCCCAATCCATCTCACAACACAGTCTCCCAATCCACACTCCTTAAGTTTGGCTATGAGGATACCATGGGAGACAGTATGGAAAGCTTTGCTAAAGTCAAGAAAAACCACATCCACTGCCTTCCCTGAGTGTGGGATCCACAGGGAATAGGATCTGCTCTACCTGAGGATTCCTGGCAGAGATTCCTCCTTAAATATCACTTTCACTGATGGAAAACCTCTCCAGATCAAGTGATTCAGTGCTTTGCTATGCCAGTCAGTAAGAAGGATCTCCTGCCAGCTCCCAAACTCTCCATATCAACTCAAGTGGGAGAACATGGAAGAACTACACTGAGGTCATTAAAGATGCTCATCACACTTCTCTCTTTTCCTGCTGTGAAGAGCTCTAGCCTTGCAGGAAGAGCTGTGATGTGGTCCCTAGTGATAGTCCTGGGGGACTCTGAAAACTCAGCATTCTCTCTGGGGCTGGGCAGCACATGGGGAAATGGCTGCAACTGCCTCTGGGGTAGAGCAGGGACATGGGATAGGAAAGTGGTCAGGTCATCTTCATCAGTCCTGCCTGATGGACTCTCCCTCCCTGCCTTTGACACTTGGGCTAGAAGTCCCTTCAGACCTTTGGACAAGCAGAGTTGTTCTCCTTTGCTTTCTGAGGGTTTCAAAGCAGACAGCAAGCCCCTACCTGTGGAGTGTGGATCCAGAGAGGAATGGCTGATGCTGGTTTTGGTGCTGTATTCAGTGGGGAACTTGTACACTTCTTCTCTCATGTACTGCTGTCCTCCAAACTGGGAGAAAGTGCCTGAGGAGATGGAAAAGGGACAAGTCAGCCAGCAAATGACAAGGAGCTTCTAACCCTTCAACCCTGCACAGTAAGCACCAACAGGAGGTTTCTCTTGCTGACATCAAAGCCAGCTTTAGGAGGAGCTGGGAGGACTGGGGAGGTCTTAACACTTCTACCTGTGTGGTGTTAGAAGCTGCCTCCAGGTATGTGTACAACCAGGCATAGAAATAAAAGAGTGGCAGATTCTCCTGATCCTCCCTCCCTCAGTTAGTGCATCACAGAGCACAGCATTGTCTCCAGGAAAGACACTATCTCTATGTCTTTCCTGGAAAATGGAGTCACCATCAGAGCTGGAAAGAGTTGTGTTCCCTACTCCAAGAGGTTTCTTATCTTTACTCCTGCACAGAGGTGTGGTACTGTACCTCCATCCTGAGATTCAATGGTGATGATGCCTTCTCGTTCTGGCCCAAAGCCTTGGGTGGTCTTGGCTTGCACTTTGAACTTGTATGGCACATTCTCACTCAGGTGGGGCACAGTCAGGGTAGTTTCTGGATTGTCTCCTTCAACATAGATGTTCCTGGGCTCCCCTAATGCACACAGACACACCAGTGGTGAAGGGTGACAGGAGTGACAGTCTCTCCAAACAACCCCCCCAGCTCTGGCTGCTGTCCTGGCTTTCCCTATACTTTATGTCACTCACAGGCTGTATGATCACACCCAGTTCTACTCAGGGTTAAGTGTTTTAGTAGTGTGGTGATCCTCAACAACCAACCTCCTCTGGGTTTATTCTCCAGTAAGCTACAGGTCCATCCTCTTCCCACCATATTTGTTACAGCAGACCACTAATGCCACAAAAAGTCAGGGTCCAGCAGCTCCCAGGCCTGGAATGAGCCTCATGTCCACACTTTGCCTCCACCAATTTTTGCTCCCAACAAAAACAGAGCAAGTCACTGCCTTTTGCTGGAGGTATCTTGTGCCCTAGACAGAAAACTGGGCTCCCACAGCCAGGTAACATACCTCCTCCATGCAGCATCTCACAGGTGACCATGTAGCCCAAGATGGATCCATTGGGCTTGCGGGGTCTCTCCCAGCTGAGCTGCAAGGAGTCAGGGCTGAGAGCAGTGAAAACCAGAGGTCCAGGAGCACTGGGTGTGCTCAGTGTGAAGGGTGAACCTGCAGGAGCACAAGGGAGAGGGCAGTGTCCCAGAAGCTGGTCAGGAGGAGCTTGGCAGGGACCTGCACACAGCAGTGATGAAAGCAGCTGGGAAGGTCTCAGCTCTCTAGACACCTAGTGAAAGCTGAGTGCATGAGGAACAAGGTCTTGTGTCTCAACTAAAGGAAGGAAAGGAGAGCTCAGGATGTGGTGAGGGGAGAGAAAACAGCAAGCCAGCATTGTAGACAGCAGATGCCACCCTTCTCCTGTCCCCAATCCACCTCACCTGGTACAGGGCTGAGTGGGCTCTGTGGGTCCACCTGGGACTCTATGGTGATGACTCCTTCCCTCTCAGGGCCCCAGCCTTCCTCACTTTGGGCTTTCACCTTGAAGATGTAGGAGTGGTTGGGCAGCAGGTCCTCTACCACCACTGAGTTCTGGCTGGGGTTGGGGATGGTGAGTCTGTGCAACTCTCCTGGGACACACAGGGAAGGGAGATGTCAGCACCACATTGCAAGCACCAAGGCAGAGCCATGGCTTTCACCTAAACTCTATCTCAAACAAACTGCCTAGGGAAGTCATATGGGGCTCCTCCTTGGCTGTCTCCATTACACCTTGCCACCAACAGCTGGGAGTGCAGGATGAGATGTTCCAAAAAAGCCTTGGGACAAACAATATCTTGAAAACTCCCAGGATTTTCAGCCAAAGAGAATTATATTTTCACCAACTGCCCCAAGTTTCATCTGAAAAGAAGAGATTTTTGTTCCAATCCTTCCTCCAAGTCCAGTGTAAACAAAAAGCCTGCAACTAAGATATTGGGGCTGGTGGAGAATGAGTCCAAGGTTTTTTTTGAGGAGCGAATCCACAAGCATCTCCAGGGGAATGAGAGCTGTGGTGTAGCTGAGACATTTCCTCAAGGCTATACAAAAAAGCCAGGCAGTCTGAAAATCCCTTGTGGTCTCCTGTGGCCCCTGGTGCCATAACTGNGCTGGAACCACTCTCTGAATCGCAGAATGCCTGAGCTTGGAAGGGACCTCTGGAAGTCATCTGGCCCAAGCTCCACACTGCTCAAGCAAAGTCACCTCAAGCCATCTGCCTAGGAGAAGATGCACAAACTCCCCCCACCAAGTGCCCCATGCTGACTGACCTCCGTTGAGGAGCTGGTACTGCACGCTGTAGCCCTGCACCTCCTTCTCGCAGTGCGGCTCCTGCCAGCTCACCTTCAGGGACGTGGGTCCCAGGGCAGAGAACACCAGGCGTGTGGGAGTGTCAGGGACCCCCAATGGCAACCTGGAATCTGAGGCAAAACAGGAACATCAGGGTGGAGATCTGGAGGCTAGGGGCTAAGCGGGTTGGAGGAGAGGAGCGAGTGGCAAGCGTGGGATGGTTCCGATGGTCCAGGGAGAACGTGGCGAGTTGTCATCTCTGCAAGCTGGCCTGTCAGAAAGGGGACTGGCTGGCTCTGCACACCTACAGTGACATGCCATGGCCTTGGGGTTCCAACCTTGGGTGGGACAAGTCAAGGTAAGCTTCATGCCTCTGTGGTAGAGTGACCAGAACAAGCATCCAAGTGCTGTGTGTGGCCCTCCTTGCTTACCCTGAAGCATCCTGTCTAGCCTGCCAGAAGCTTCACAGACATCTTCAGAGGTGGCTCAGTTAAGACTGGCCCAACACCTCCAGGGACTATTTAAGGGAATGGAGGCAGCTGGGACCAGAAGGAGGTACTCTGGCTTCCCCCAAACTCAGTCCACTGGGACACAAGGCTCATGGGGAGCACAGAAGCCTTCTAGGTGACACTCAGGGACTGGAGGTTTGCATTGACACAGGCTTTGGCCAAGGAGCTTGCAGAGGGACATGTTCTCCCCAAGAGTCCTCCAAAGGCCTGTGGGGTAAGCCAGAGAATAACAAGCTTGTTAGGAATGAAGAGGACAGGGACAATGAGCTCAACAGCTCATTAGAGCACAGTGGCAGTGGTGTTAATCAGCCCAGATGGGGTGAAACACATCTGAAGTCACCTGCAAATGGAAAGATGGTGAGATAGAGGCACAGGCCAGGTCAGGAGGAGGATCAGTGTGGCACACAGCAAGCCATGGAGAGAGAGTTTGGGGTGAGCAGTGGGTGGCAACAGCTCATGGATGGCCAGTGATGGGATGCGTGGCTGGAAGGACACTGGACAAAGCTGTACCTATGTACTTGCAAATCCCTGCAGAGCCATCAGTCATGATTATAGAGTCCCGACAGCCAGTGCAGGGGTAGTAACCCTTCACCTTTACCCTGCTCCTCAAACCCACATCCCGGGACCGTGAGATTGTCCTCCCAGCATCTTCATGGATGGGGGGGAGGAGTCTCCCTGGGGAATCTACAGAAGCAGTGCAAGAGAAAGAGAGAAAAACACCATTGGAGACTTGAGAGTGGGTCCAGCCCAGGTGCTGGCTCCTGCAGGGATGGCTTTTAAGAAGGCTCAGATTTGAAGAGCCTTTTAACAACCTCCCTCCTGTCAGTGCCAGCCGATGGATGTGCCTGGAACTGAAAGGCAACCATGCTGCTAGATAGAGCAAGAAGAGGAGCTACGTGCACTTCCCAGAGCACTTGCTGGTGTGAGGATAAGGATGTAACCTCCTTTCCCAAGCACTCTGCCTGTGAGGGATAGGACAAACTGGTCTGGGAGCAATGGTGAGGACGTGACCTTCCAGATCTCTGGTTCATAGGCCCCTTTAGCTGTGAACACAGTCCTCACCCCAACAGGACTTGCAGGGCATGGGTACAAAGGTAATCACAAGGGAAGGACAGGTCCCATAACCACAGTACTCACCATGCCCCATCAGCATCGTGGAGAAATCTCTCATCAGGGAGGAGCTCGTCAGCAAGCAGCTCCTCATCACCCTGTGCTCCTGCTGCATGTGGTGGTAGCTGGTGTTTGTTGTCCTAGTCAGTGTGCCACTGCCACTGCCAGGGAAGGACAAGTCCACCTGGCCGTTCAGCAAGTGCTCTGTGAAAGAAAGCACACCCTGAGTAACATGGCTGCTGCTCCAGTTTCTGTGGTGAGGAAGCAGGAAGCATCATGATGCACCCTGCCTTGGTTGCAGGCAGCTTCAGCCACTCTAGAAGGTTGTTCAGAAGTGCTACAGCTAGAACAAGCCTCAACTACCCAACAGGATGATGAGGAAACAAACAGGTAAACAGAGACTTTGCTCTACATCCAACACCAGAGACGTCCACGGTACCCAAGGTAACTCCAGACCTCAGCCTCGCTGGGACACTGCCTTGTAGTTCTCACCATGGTCTCTCACATCTCTCCTTAGACACAAGCATAGGTTTGTAATCTCAGATTGAAAAAAGAAGGTGGAAGAAGGAAAACAGCCCTTTATGGAGGTGATTTCTCCACATCTCACTCTGGATCCCATCTCAACTGGACCTGAAAAGCAAACTCCACCCCATTGTTCCATTCCTTGACAAACCCCCATCCCTTCCCAGTAGGACAGGAGAGATCAGCTGCCCATCAAAGAGTGATTTCTGTTTAACAGTCCAGCAGATCTGCCCCAGAAGCTCTGGGCACTTAATTAAGGTGAGAAGCTGCCCTTGAAGGTGGCACTTAGCAGGTATCCTCTGAGTTTGCTTCTGCCTCGAAGGTCCAGCCTTTTGTAGAAGCAACTTGCTAGCAGGCTCCCAAGTCCATGCCGAGATGGGGGTTACCTTGACACTGTTGTGAGCAGACACACGAAGACAAGGTTTTGAAGCAGACTACAGCACGTGAGCAGCACATCAGGCCAACACCAGGATGGGCACACAAGGGGAGGAAGGGGACAGGTGCTGGGGCAGAGCCCAGCCCTCGGCTCAGAGCAGGACGAGACAGGACACTGAGTGCCATAACGAAGCTGTCCTTCACCTGCTTGGGGCCGAGGTGTCCTGCTCCTCCTCAGGCTGCCAGTGGCCATGTCGCTGTCCTCCTCGTGGAGGAGACCCTCGGTGTCCGAGGAGAAGCAGCTGCTGCCAGAGAGGCTGGGAATGGTTTCAGGTGGGAGCCTCCAGGTGATGCGGCGAAGATCCAAGTCTTCTCCCAGTAACTGCACATATTTCCACCTGGAGCCTTTTGGGATAAGGCAAGCACTTGTGTTGGCATGATCTGTAGGGGACAGAGTGGGCTACCCACCACCTTGGTGCTGGGGAACAACACCATTCACATCCTGGCTCGCCAAGCGTTGGCTGAGGAGTTCAGGTGGTGCAACCATCGTGGGACTGGTGGGAATGTGACATGCATGGGGTTCCTCAAGCCCAGGGCTCTTTTCCAGCCCTGTGTCCATCATGACAAAAGGAGAGTGTCAAAGTCCCACCACACGCCTGTTCCTGTCACGAAGAGTCTGTGATAATTGTCCTCTGCTGAGGAGAGCTTTCCTCACTCCTTGATGTGTGCTCAGGATGGTCAGACTCTTGGTGTTACCATTACTTTGCTCTCTGAAAAGACCATGGACTTGTTCCTGGATCCCAGGCCCTGGAGAATCCCTCAAGAGAAGATCCTCCAAATCCTACTGACAAACATCATTTAATTTAGGGCTCATCTTCCCTTTGTTGTCCCAGTACACGACAAGGGAGCCAGCCTCATTCAGAGAGTGAAGTGATGGAGGAAGAGAAGCCAGTGCCTTCCCAGCACTTGGTGAGTTCCTTCCTGTTGGCTTGGCCAAGCCCCTGAGCATCCAATGTACCCAGAGGTCTGTGCCTTGCAAGTGCTTGTTTCCTGACACCAACACTTGTGGTCCAGCCAAATGGCAACAGGAAGAGCAGATGAGCAGGGAGAGCCATGAGAAGCTCCTCTCCCACCCCAAGCTGAGATTTCTCTTTGCCTCATGGCTAAGACAAGGAGGCACTGGCCTTGTTTACACTGTGACTGGTCGGTTGTTTGCATAGATGCAGCTACTAGGCTTTGGAAAGGCTGATCTCCACCATCGCCATGACTTGGATCTCTCCATCTCCAAGAGGAGGAATGGAGCAGGGAATCTCAATGCTGAAAGCTGTTGTAAGGGAAAATGGATGTTAAAAATGACCTTTGCAAAGCTCAAGGCAACATACCTGAGTCATCAGAGACACTGGGACGCTTGCTGCCAGCTGGGGAGCGAAGCACATCTGTGCTGTACATCAGGTAGCTGTCATAGTCCTCCCCTCCCTCTGCATCAATGATGGGGACATCAGGGATGATGGGGACTGGAGGAGAGGTGAAAAGTGCCATTAGACAAGCAGTTCCAAACCACACAGGCCTTCCATCTTCAGGCTGGCCTTCAGCATTCAGCAGAATGGCTGGTGCAGCAGAGCAAAGAGGATGTGCAGAAGCAGCTGAAGCAATGAGACGCTCTCCCCAGCACAGCTTCTGCCCCATCCCCGCTCCCCATCCAGGCAGGGCAGTAACTCACTGGACATGGGGCGCTTGGGCTGTGTAGCCAGGTTGATGGTGGCTTCTCTCTCAGGTCCCCAGCCAGCACCATTTCTGGCCTTCACCATGTAGCGATAGGGCTGCGACTCTCGCAGGTTTTCTATCAGCACCATGCGCTTCTTTGGGTCTTCAACTAGCACCTTCTTCACTGGGCCAATGGGTACTGCAAACACAGGTATGCCTGTCGCCCACGAGCTCACGAGACACAGAAGACCCCATAGCATCCCTCACTTGGCCAACAGGCTTGCTGAGATTTGGTGGCAGGACACAGCCTGGCTCTGGGCCAAGGTGTAGCAGCTATTTGGGCTGCTCACAAGAGGCACAACATCATCCCAGGGAAATTCCCCAACAGAATGCTGAAGTCAACCTACAGTGGTGTGTCACCAAATAGCATCTTCCTGGCACCCTAGTCCTAGATCTAGACCTATAAACTAAGTTTTTAAGATGAAGAACACCACAAAACACTATGGAAGTGAATGGGAACTGAGAGCACTCCAGGCTTCGCAGGATTAAATCTGAGTGGTGATTTTTCTGTACTCCTTCTATCAAGAAGTAACTCCTCCAGAGCCCAGGTTGGACAAGAAAGATGGTTCGGATTGGGTCAGCCTATGGAAAGTGTACTCCAGCCCCTCAGGCTGGCTGGACAGCCCTGGTCAGAAAAGGAGCTCTTACTGTTGTCCTCGTTGACGAGTCCATAACTGACTTCATAAGCTGTGATCTCCCCGTTGGTTTCTGCAGGCTCAGCCCAGCTCAGCTGCGTCACGGTGGAGGACACGACGTTGAAAGCTAAGCGGCCAGGCTCGCTGGGCACTGGAGAGGCAAGAGCCAAGGCTCCAGGTTACTGCAAATCAGGAGCCAGTACACAGACATGTCCTGAGCTCCCCAGATCCCAGCTGGGTCACAGTGGAAGCCACTCAGTGCTTGCTCTCAAGGCCATCATCAGAAGGCACCAACTTGCTCCCCCCCATGTTGGGAGCAAAGCTCAGAGTCACTCACCATCCTCCAGTGTGCGGCAGCGGATGATGTCAGAGTAGGTCCCTTCACCCATGGTGTTGTAGGCACAGACTTGCATCTCGTAGTCACAGAAGGGGTAGAGGTTACTCAGCTCTGCTGATGGTGATTTGACATCAATGAGATGGGCTTCTGACTCAGGGTCCCCTTGGATCCAGTATTTCACCTGGCAAAGCAAGAGCAAGCTGTGGTTCCTTCAGATCCTCACCATAATCAGTGAGAAATTCCCCATCTCTTATTAGATATGCTCTAGCAAAGGTGGGATGTTAGCCCATCCCTCTGAAATGGGAGGCCAGAACAGTCTGGGAATTTCCTTGGTAAGTGATGAAAAGAGAGATGAACCCACGAGGAATCTTCTCTGCAAATGCCACATCCACCCAGCAAGGGTCACTCAAGGATAGAGAGGGCTAGAAGGGGTGATCTTGCTCCCCATCCCTTCAGCATGAATGACTGTGTGTGTATGAAATTCCTGCAGGATGGGACCCACACCCTCCCCCAGGACTCACTCTCCCCTTACCTTGTACCCCAGAGGTTTTCCTGGTGGAGGGAACCAGCTGAAGCGAATTTCCCTGGAGCTGAGAGCGTGGGCATTAGGATTAAGTGGTGCACTCAGACGACCTTTGGGGGTCTGGGGGACCTGGCTCATCAAGGGGACACCATCCACCACCTCTGCAGACATGAAGAGGAAAGATCACATCAGTGCTGGTCCTCCATATAGGAGAAGGAAGCGTGTCTCTCTGCAGCACTGCCCTGCCTTCCTGAGTGAGCCTCTCAAAGCACTTCTGGGGGACAGATCCCCAACATAGGGAGGGGAAACTGAGGCACTTGGTGATGACATCTCCCAAAGCCACAGAGCAATCTGGCAGGAGAGTCAGGATCAGACTTTCCAAGTCCTGCACCTCCTACTGCTTCCTACAGGCTGCCCAGGTAGGAAGAAGTGAAGAGTCCACCTTCCTGCCTCTGCAATCTTTGGCTCTGTCTGAATGTATTTAGTAGCATTTCAACCTCTTGACCAGTTGCCCTGTGCATCCATGAGAGAAGAGAGAGATGGGCAGAGTCTTCTCCAATTGCCCAGTTGCTTCTACAGGAAACCCACTGAGTCCAGCTGAGAGCTCTCTGGAGCCTCTCCAGCCCCAGTGCCTGCCATGGTAAATACCTTTCCCTGACAAACCTTACAGGTTTGGTTGCCCAGCCACAGGAACCACCAAACACAGCTCAGAGCAAGTCATAGAATCACAGAACAGTTTGGGTTGGGAGAAACCTTAAAGATCATCTAGTCCAACCACCTTGGGCAGGGACATCTTCAACAAGACCAGGTTGCTCAAAGCTCCATCCAACCTGACCTTGAACACTTCCAGAGATGGGTCAGCTACAGCTTCTCTAGGCAGTCCTGCCTGTCCTCTCTTTCTATAGCTTTTTATTCAAAGCCCTAAGGAAAAGAAATGAAGAAGCCACTCTATTTCCTTCTGTGAGGTAGATTGTCCATCATCTTCTCCCCCACTGTCTATACCCAAAAAAGCCTCTAGAGGGAGGTCCAAATCTATCAGTGGACGCTGGAGGAACCTCCTCATTGCCACTTTCTGCATGAGGAGCAGGGCTGGAGCTCTGTATACCCCCTCGAGGTGGTCTGGTCCGGTGTGGGGGTCCCAGCTCCCCCCTCCTCTGGGTGCCAGCCCCTACCTGGGTCGGCGATGGTCACGGTGGTCTGTGGGTATCGGCCGATCTTGGCACCGTGCTTTGGGTGGAGGAGGTCGATGGCAAACTGCTTGAGCTGGTAGTTGTGTAGGAGGGTATCTATTTCAGTCAGCTCCAGCAAGGGCACCTGCACCTCTTTTCGGGTCTCCCCAGGCTGGAAGACCAGGTCACCTTCTGTGAAGATGTAGTCCTGGAAGAGAAGGACAAAGTGTGGGATTATGGCCCACAGCATCCATGAGAAAGCTCTCCCTCATCTCCTAGTGAATATTCACTGGTCTCCTAGTGCTCCCAGTGCAGGGGGCAGCCAGTAGCACCTGCCTCAGGTACTGACAACCTCACAGCTCCCTGAGGCATGCAGAGCAAGCAATGGAGGGGAATGTCTGCCCTTGTGCTAACCTCAAGCCTCAGGTCTCCCCTCTCCCAGCTACATCCCCTTTGAGCCTGACCAACTGCTCTTCTGCAGCCCTGGGGTAGGTTAGTGTGCCCACTCATTCCTGCCTGCCAAGGCCAGGAGGATCAGCCTTACCCTGCCATTCTTGGCAGTGAGATCCCGGGTCCTGTAGGTGACTTGGGATTTCCCATTGTCTATGATCTCGCGGAGGACAGGGATCTTGGCCACCTTGTCAAAGCGGCTGTGAGAGGAGGCTGGCTGCAAGAAGGTGATGAGGCTGCTGGCTGGAAGGGGCAGGAGAGAAGGAATGTGTAGAGCAAGCATACAAAGAATCACATTACAAACAGGCAGGTGTCATCCCTGAACAGAGTTCTTATCACCCATGGGTGATAAGAAATATCACTATATGAACTATCACTGCATGGGTTGGAGACTTCACCACTTGTGACTTCTGCTCCCTGCTCACATCAACTAAATGGGAAGCAGAGGCAAAGTGCTGGAGACAATCACTTGCCCTAAGCACAGCATAACAGCAAAGGAGTTCTACTTTACTCCAGCAGTACATGAACTGGAGCAGAAGAGGCTTATGGTCAGCCCTGGATCTGCCATGGAATTGGTAGCATCTAAACTTGTGATGGTCAAATATTTGGGTCCCTGTCACCAGGGATGAGGACCCTTCTTTGGATGCTTTAAAAGATATTTTAGTTTAGACTCAGGTGACTTAAGACAGAAGACACCAAGCAAGTCTCTGATCTGTGATCTGGGAGAGCTCAGCTACACAGGCTCTGCCTTCCTTAGAATCCACAGGAGTCCTTCTGAGCATGGGACACTCAAACACAACCCCCCCTTCATCTAGTGCCATGGTCACAGCCCTTCACCTTGCTCTTTGATGATGGTGATGTTGACAAGCCTGCGTCCAATCTCGGCGATGCCGCTGGGGACATCAATGGCTTCCACTTGCAGCTGCTTCTCATCATCATCATCCTCCCTGATGAAGAGTGGGACACGGACATCCACCAGCTCCACAGCCTCTTGGAACTCCACCATCCCATGAGCATCTAGGAGAAGGTGCAATGGTGAGAGGTGGGAAATGTCCTCCCTGCCCAGTCAGGAGGCAGTGCTAGGCTCTGCTCCCTACCTTGGTCTGAGGTCACAGTGTAATAGCCTGGTGAAACCTTCAGGTCATTGAAAGCCTCGTGGGAGACATGCTTTTCCACCACTTTGATGATCTCTGGCTTGGCTGAGCGAGGGGCAGTGAGCACTGTGTCCACAATGGTGTGCTCCTGCCTGTGACCAGGGGGAAGAGAAAGCCTGGTTAGATGTGAGGCCAAGGTTGCTCATCTCAACTGGAGGGGCTAGGGAGTGCATAGGGCATTCAGCTACCCCACACTGGTGTGTACATGAGGGAGAAGCAGCACAAGGAGAGGACTGCAAGTTCCTCTTACCTTTTCCCAGAATTGGGCTGTAACCTGGAGGGCAAAAAAAAAACCCAAATAAGTGATTAATGCGTTTGGGGAGACAAAGCTCTGGGTGAATCACAGCCCTGAGCAGGTCTGAGCTGCAGCAACTGCCCTGTGGGTGCCAACAAATCATCCTGCAGAGCCTGTGGCCCCACCACATGTTGGCTCCTGCCTGGCTGCACCCTGCAGCCCTGGGTTTCCCAGTGCACTGAGGAACATGCCCACTGGGGAGATGACATCTGGCCAGAGCCATCAGCAGGGAATAACACTCCCTGCTCAACACTGGCATCTCCAGACTCCTCTGCCAGCTTCAGGCACTCAGAACTTTTGTCCAGGGCTGAAACTTTTGAAGCCAGTGGTAATTTTCCCACTGAGCACCATGTGAGCAGGATTTGTCCCTGTCTGTAGGAATCTCAGGTCCAAGGCCAGGTGGCAGCTGAGATGAACTGCACAGCTCAGTGGGCTCTGCTCTGCAGCTCTGGGTAGGTGAAACACCTCACTGGGCTTGTTCTTGTGCTTGTGCCAGGGATGTCTCATGGGCCACGCTCCCTCTCACATCCCAATATCTGCTCCCCTCCCTCATCAGCAGGGCCCTGGGGGAACTCTGCCCTGCAGGAGGTCTGTCCCTCAGGAACTCACCTAAACTTGGTCTGCTGGAGCTTGTGGCAGCCAGGGATGTGCTTGAAAACCTCGTTCAGCTGCAAGGAGCAAGGGAGACTTTCACAACATATCCCTTGGAGAACAGGGATGTGTTCAGCGAGCAGATGGTGCTGCTGGCAAACACAAGAGCTCTCTGGCCACCCCTGGGTCCAACCCCCTCACCCTACCACACCAGGCAGAGACCACCAACGTGCTGTTTCCCCAGGACATGGCAAGAGGCTGCAAACTGAAACCAAGCAGGAACTCAGGACTCTGTGTTGTGAAGCAAACCTCAAAGCTCATCAATGAGATGCTTTGATAATTCACATAGCTGCGATCTTAAACACTTGTGCTTTCTTTCCCAAAGAGGAAAACCTGCTTCCTCCTCTCAAGAGCTGTCTGGGTTCTGAGAGAAGGGCTCTCCACCTTGCCCAGCCTCACAGACACCCCAGCAGAGTGGCTGTGCCCCAGTCCCAGCCCTCCATGCCCTCCTGGTGCCCAGGCTCGTACGTTCTCCTCCACTTCCTTGCGCAGCTGCTCACACTCCCTGCTGTCTGGCTTCAGCAGAGTCTGGGTGAAGAGCCTGGTCAGCCTCAGAGACAGCCCGTAGGGAACTGCAAAGATAAAGGCCCACCTCAAACTCCTGCCTTCCTGAGCAGAGAAAGAACCCAGCCAAAAGCTTGAAGCATGGGGACTAGTGTGATGCTGGCTGACCAGATCCTGTACCATTAGCACCCAAAGCACCAGCAGAGAACACCCTGGGAGGACTGGAGGGCTAACTGGGAAGCTCTCTGCCAGATCCAGCAGAGAAAGCAGTGTCCAGTGGTGGCTCTGAACTGATGAGGCAGCAACACCAAGGCTGGGTCTATGAGCTAATGAGACTAAGACAGATGCAGGGTATATCCACCATATGGATAGGCTGTCAGGAGGCAGTCACGGATGCTCTCACACACAGCCTGGAAGCCCTGGGCAGAGGCAAGGTGGCATGGTCAGGGGACAGCCCACGGGGAGCAAAGGAAAGGCAGAACTGGAGAGGCAAGGCTGTGTCCTCACTCTGGTGCCAGGGTAAGGTCAAAAAGAGGAATCAGAGAAGACAAGCAGCTAATGAGGGATTTACAAAACCAGGAGCCCAGCACAGCCAGCTCCAAAACCTCTTACACCAACAGCAAATACATCTTCACCAAAGGTTTTAGGTGGCTTTTCCACAATACAACCAAGGCTACCAGGAGGGCAGGACATGGGGATGTGCTGCTCAGCTTCCCCCAGGGTGGAAGCAGATAAAGGAACAGCCCCCCACCCCCCCTCCCCTTGCAATTGGGCTTGAANGGTCTGAGGTCACAGTGTAATAGCCTGGTGAAACCTTCAGGTCATTGAAAGCCTCGTGGGAGACATGCTTTTCCACCACTTTGATGATCTCTGGCTTGGCTGAGCGAGGGGCAGTGAGCACTGTGTCCACAATGGTGTGCTCCTGCCTGTGACCAGGGGGAAGAGAAAGCCTTGGTTAGATGTGAGGCCAAGGTTGCTCATCTCAACTGGAGGGGCTAGGGAGTGCATAGGGCATTCAGCTACCCCACACTGGTGTGTACAAGAGGGAGAAGCAGCACAAGGAGAGGACTGCAAGTTCCTCTTACCTTTTCCCAGAATTGGGCTGTAACCTGGAGGGCAAAAAAAAAACCCAAATAAGTGATTAATGCGTTTGGGGAGACAAAGCTCTGTGTGAATCACAGCCCTGAGCAGGTCTGAGCTGCAGCAACTGCCCTGTGGGTGCCAACAAATCATCCTGCAGAGCCTGTGGCCCCACCACATGTTGGCTCCTGCCTGGCTGCACCCTGCAGCCCTGGGTTTCCCAGTGCACTGAGGAACATGCCCACTGGGGAGATGACATCTGGCCAGAGCCATCAGCAGGGAATAACACTCCCTGCTCAGCACTGGCATCTCCAGACTCCTCTGCCAGCTTCAGGCACTCAGAACTTTTGTCCAGGGCTGAAACTTTTGAAGCCAGTGGTAATTTTCCCACTGAGCACCATGTGAGCAGGATTTGTCCCTGTCTGTAGGAATCTCAGGTCCAAGGCCAGGTGGCAGCTGAGATGAACTGCACAGCTCAGTGGGCTCTGCTCTGCAGCTCTGGGTAGGTGAAACACCTCACTGGGCTTGTTCTTGTGCTTGTGCCAGGGATGTCTCATGGGCCACGCTCCCTCTCACATCCCAATATCTGCTCCCCTCCCTCATCAGCAGGGCCCTGGGGGAACTCTGCCCTGCAGGAGGTCTGTCCCTCAGGAACTCACCTAAACTTGGTCTGCTGGAGCTTGTGGCAGCCAGGGATGTGCTTGAAAACCTCGTTCAGCTGCAAGGAGCAAGGGAGACTTTCACAACATATCCCTTGGAGAACAGGGATGTGTTCAGCGAGCAGATGGTGCTGCTGGCAAACACAAGAGCTCTCTGGCCACCCCTGGGTCCAACCCCCTCACCCTACCACACCAGGCAGAGACCACCAACGTGCTGTTTCCCCAGGACATGGCAAGAGGCTGCAAACTGAAACCAAGCAGGAACTCAGGACTCTGTGTTGTGAAGCAAACCTCAAAGCTCATCAATGAGATGCTTTGATAATTCACATAGCTGCGATCTTAAACACTTGTGCTTTCTTTCCCAAAGAGGAAAACCTGCTTCCTCCTCTCAAGAGCTGTCTGGGTTCTGAGAGAAGGGCTCTCCACCTTGCCCAGCCTCACAGACACCCCAGCAGAGTGGCTGTGCCCCAGTCCCAGCCCTCCATGCCCTCCTGGTGCCCAGGCTCGTACGTTCTCCTCCACTTCCTTGCGCAGCTGCTCACACTCCCTGCTGTCTGGCTTCAGCAGAGTCTGGGTGAAGAGCCTGGTCAGCCTCAGAGACAGCCCGTAGGGAACTGCAAAGATAAAGGCCCACCTCAAACTCCTGCCTTCCTGAGCAGAGAAAGAACCCAGCCAAAAGCTTGAAGCATGGGGACTAGTGTGATGCTGGCTGACCAGATCCTGTACCATTAGCACCCAAAGCACCAGCAGAGAACACCCTGGAGGGCTAACTGGAAAGCTCTCTGCCAGATCCAGCAAAGAAAGCAGTGTCTAGTGGTGGCTCTGAACTGATGAGGCAGCAAAACCAAGGCTGGGCCAATGAGCTAATGAGACTAAGACAGATGCAGGGTATATCCACCATATGGATAGGCTGTCAGGAGGCAGTCACGGATGCTCTCACACACAGCCTGGAAGCCCTGGGCAGAGGCAAGGTGGCATGGTCAGGGGACAGCCCACGGGGAGCAAAGGAAAGGCAGAACTGGAGAGGCAAGGCTGTGTCCTCACTCTAGTGCCAGGGTAAGGTCAAAAAGAGGAATCGGAGAAGACAAGCAGCTAATGAGGGATTTACAAAACCAGGAGCCCAGCACAGCCAGCTCCAAAACCTCTTACACCAACAGCAAATACATCTTCACCAAAGGTTTTAGGTGGCTTTTCCACAATACAACCAAGGCTACCAGGAGGGCAGGACATGGGGATGTGCTGCTCAGCTTCCCCCAGGGTGGAAGCAGATAAAGGAACAGCCCCCCACCCCCCCTCCCCTTGCAATTGGGCTTGAAGGTAACACCATGGCTATTGGAGGTATGGTCACCACCAAGGGTTCCTATCCTTTATGGCACCCTTAGCATCTCCTCCTGGCCCTGCTCCTCAGGTGAGGCACTCACTGAGCTCTTTGGGGTTGGTGGCAGCAAGGGAGGTTAAGCCCTGCTTGTGCACGTTGTTGTTGATCTTCCAGCGGACTGTGTCGCGCCCCTTGAGGGACCCAGTGCGCACCAGGGGGGTGTCCAGGTGCTCAGAGGACATGAGGCTGTGCCGAAGCATGTAGTGGTCCTCCTTGAAGCCAACAGTGCGACCTGCAGAGCCAGGGGCAAGGTCAGAGGATGGGCACACTAGGATAATGCCAGTCATCAATTTCCCAATGTCAGAGATTTTGTTCTGGGAAGTCTTTAGGGCTTCACAGTATCCCAGTATGTTAGGAGTTGGAAGGGACCTAGAAAGATCATCTAGTGCAACCCCCCTGCCAGAGCAGGAGCACCTAGACCAGCTCACACAGCAATGTGTCCAGGCAGCTCTGCAATGGCTCCAGACAAGGAGACTCCACAGCCTCCTGGGCAGCCTGGGCCAGTGCTCTGGCACCTGCACTGCAAACAAGTTTCTCCTCCTCATGTTAATACTAAACCTCCTGTGGTCCAACTTGCTCCCATTCCCTCTTGTCCTACCATTGGATGCCATTGAGCAGAGCCTGGCTCTCTCCTCCTCACACTCACCCTTCCCATATTTCTAAGCATTGCTGAGGTCTCCTCTCAGTCTCCTCTTGTCCAGGCTGCAGAGACCCAGCTCTCTCAGCCTGTCCTCCTAGGGCACATGCTCCACTCCTTTCAGGATCNCCCAGCACTGAGCCCTGGGGCACACCACTAGTCACAGGCCTCCAGTTAGATTCTGCTTCCACCACACAGTAGAGGTGTTGGGATGTCAGGAGTGAAGGAGAGAGGGCAAGGGGTGTCCATCAGGGAGGAGAGCACATGAGAGCAGCTGGGCATTACAAGGAACACTGGTCAGGTAAAAGCTAGCAGTGGGATTCCCAGTAGGGCACACCAAGGGCTCCTTGGCTCAGGCTCTTTGCTAGGAGCATTTCCCCTGTTCCACCACCCCAGCTCAGAGAGGAAGAGGAGGGAAGCTTATCCCAGCATGCTTCCCCCAACCCAGGAAGGCAGTGAACCCCACGGATCCCTCTCCCCTCCTCCCAGATCAAAGGGCTGGTACCTCGTGCACAGCAGGGAAGCAGGGCCAGGCAAGCCTAGGAAAGAAAGAGCCAAAGACATCATCACTTGGTGGCCAAGGACACAACTGTCCCACCTCCAGCTGGGAGGATTCACATCAGCAGGGGTGGGTGGACAGTGGATGGATGGGGCTCTGGAAGCTGATCTTAGCCAGATGTCCCTTCAGTAGGGGAAATGCCACAGCAACTTGTGTTGGCAACAGCAGTGGTGCTGGGTACCACTGGGACCCAACCACTGCCCATCTGGCCCTGCTGGAGGCTGGGTGAACTCTAGAAATGTGTCATGTTTGTGGTTTTTATCAGGTCTTCTCCCCAGGCACTCACCTTGCAGCAGGCACAGAACTTCCAGCAGAGCAGCAGCAGCAGCCCCAGGAGCAGGATGAGGAAGATGAGCAGTGGGATGAGCCAGAGGAAGCTCCCTGGTGGGCACTCTGCAAGCAACAGCAAGGTCACTCCCAGGAATGAAGTGTGCAGGGAGGGAGCAGGGAGGCAGGGACAGAAGGGAAAGGCTGGACTACACAACCCCAGCTCCCTCAGCTGCTCCTCACTCACAAGACTTATTCTCCAGACCCTTCACCATCCCTCACACCAATCCCTGCCTGTGCCAGCCGTGAAAAGGCTCTGACCTCTGGAGGTGCTGGGCTCTGAGGATGCTCTCCTCCCCTCCTTGCAGTTCATGTGCCAGCCAATGTCACACACACCCCATGCCCATCACAGGGGAAGAGGAGTAGGGAGGATCTGCCTGCAGCTGACCTTGCCACAGGGCACAGCCAAGGGACAAAGTGGGGATCAGAGGCACTGTGGGGCAGGTCACTGCTGATCCAGTCCCCAGGCTGGCCACGTCCTCCTGCCAGGGCCCTGCTCACCTTTTTTCTTCTGCACACGGACAGTGGTGTTGGGAAGGACAGTGGGGTCCTCCAGGGTGTAGTGGTATGTGCAATCATCCTCCTCATCCTGGAATGAGCAGTACTCACCGGCCTCCTCTGCAGAGAGAGGGGAGAAGGTTGCAAAGTCATGGGGATCAGGAAAAGCTTGAGGAGCAGCCCCACATGCAGGGGGCAGGGCCCATGGGGGAGACACAGCACACGTCTGCACCCAGCTCTGCTTCTCCTGGTACCTTTCTTCAGCTCTTCCACCATCTGGATCTGGAGGTGGCAGGCACTGCAGTCTCCTTTGGTGCTGCCTGTTCCCCAGGCCTGGCAGCGAACGCAGTCACGGATGCTCTCACACACAGCCTGGAAGCCCTGGGCAGAGGCAAGGTGGCATGGTCAGGGGACAGCCCACGGGGAGCAAAGGAAAGGCAGAGCTGGAGAGGCAAGGCTGTGTCCTCACTCTGGTGCCAGGGTAAGGTCAAAAAGAGGAATCAGAGAAGACAAGCAGCTAATGAGGGATTTACAAAACCAGGAGCCCAGCACAGCCAGCTCCAAAACCTCTTACACCAACAGCAAATACATCTTCACCAAAGGTTTTAGGTGGCTTTTCCACAACACAACCAAGCCAGCTTTCTCCACACCCACTGTAGGACTAGGGGCTGTGGAGTCTCCTTCTCTGGAGACATTCCAGAGCTGCCTGGACACATTCCTATGTGAGCTGGTCTAGGTGATCCTGCTCTGGCAGGGGGGGTTGGACTAGATGATCTTTCTAGGTCCCTCTTCCAACCCCTGACATACTGTGATACTGTGATCTTTATCAATGGGGAAACTGAGGCACAAGATCCTGAAATAGTTCTTTTCCAGTCTTGAGGCACATCAGAAGAAGCCAGGAGCTGAGGCTCAAACCTCTGCCCCTCACCAGTGTGTGGATAACCACAGATAGCCATTCTGCTGGTGAACTGGAGGGCAAAGAAAGCCCTTGGCTGAAAGGCAGCTCCTGTACCAGACCCTTCCTGGCCACCAAAGGCAGGACAGGCAAGACTAACCCCTGCTCAGGATTTTGTTCCTGACTGAGCTGTGCCTTCATCTCTGCTTTACTGTCCTTCCTTGGAGGCTCTGCATGGGAAGGAGAAGTGATAAACTCGAAAGGAGCCCAGGCTGAGCCTCACCAGGGAGTAGCTGATTTCACAGGTGGAGCTGATGTAGAGCGAAGCCTTGTCACAGATGCATCTGCCACACTCACACCTCCCATGGTTATTGCAAATGCCCTGGGAGGGAAGGAGGTGACAGTCAGAGTCCAAGAGCAACCCTAGACAGGCAGCAGCACTGGGAGTCAGCAACATGCCAGCTCCTGGTGGCCCTCAGCTTTGGACATCAGGCCAATATGCTATAGTCCTGCCTGGTCCACTGAGCCCTGGGGCAGGCAGGGCAGGACCTACCCCTCTGCTGTCAATGCAGGTGTCATTGCTGGTGGGACACTCACAGCCTGGACCCTCCCAGCCGCTCTGGCACACACAGGCTCCCTTGGAGCAGCGACCACGATCTGTGACACAAGAACAGGAGTTACCCAGCACCTGGTGCTGTGCTGCTGCCCTGGCCCTGCCTGTGGCCATCCTGCTTTGCCAAGGGACTGCAAACAGGCTAGGCTCCACAGCATCATTGCCGGGGTAATGGTTCTAAACTGGAAGAGGTTAGGTTTGGATTAGATAGCAGGAAGAAGGTGAGGGTGGTGAGACACTGGAAGAGGTTGCCCAGAGAGGTTGTAGATGCCTCATCCCTGGCAGTGTTCAAGCTTAGGTTGGATGGGGCCTCAAGCAACCTGCTCTAGTGGAAGGTGTCCTAGCCCATGGCAGGGGGCTTGGAACTAAATGATCTTTAAGGTCCCTTCCAACCCAAACCACTCTGTGATTCTATTCCTGCATGACTGCAAGCGCAGACTCCCCAGCCCAGGGACACCCTGCCTGTGCCACCAGGACAGAGCAGGGCACAGCACATCCCATCCCACCCGTGGGGGCTGCTCTCACCATTGCAGAGGAAGCCAGAGGTGCGTGGGCACTGCAGGACATCATACTGGCAGAAGGCTCCATCGAAACGCTGCCTCAGGTCCTCCGAGTAGCACTGGCACTTCCCACACAGGCACTCGCCCCTGCCCGAGCATGGCTCCACATCCCCGGGCTGGATGCAGGCCTCGTTGTTGGGGGATGATGCTGGGGAGCAGTCACATGTGTCCCCTCGCCTGGTAGGGAGGAGATGGTGCTGAGAGAGGCAGGAGCAGAGTCCTTGGCAGGAAGCTCAGGGCATGAGTGTGGGTCCCCAGAGCCAGCAGGAAGCCTGGCAGGAGTATGGAGCTGGACTTTTCCTTACCAGCCTGGGTGGCAGATGCACTGTCCACAAGCAAAGTCTCCATGGAAGCTGCACTTGGGTGAGTTAAACTCTCGTTGCTGTAAGAGAAGACAAAAGAGGTGTTGCCAAAGGGGCTCAAGCGATCCCAAGACCATCTCAGGAATCAGAAAGACAGATCTAGGGGCAGAGTTTTGTCCCCAAGAGCAAGCTCATGCCCAGCTTAGTACAGGTAGTGATGAAGAACTCCTTGGCCAGGTGAGTGGGACTCCTATGTGCTGGCCAACACATTCCCACTTCAGGCTGGCCAGGAGGAGGACATCTCTCTGCCACACATACCTGTTCACAAGGACACACATCACAGATGACAGAGGCTGTGACTTTAAGGCTGTCACTCAGGGATGTGGGCTTCACATGGATAACTCCCTGCCGGTCTTTCTCAGGGAGGCTGCAGACATGCTGCCCACCAATGTACTCAAGAGCCTTCACCTTCACCTTGAACTTGCCCTGGAGGGAAAGGACATGCCTCAGGTGTGAGCCAGCTCTGCTGGACCACAGCTCAGCCAGACCAACCCTGGGTGAAGGAAGAAGGAGGAGGGATGCAGCAGAGGGCTCAGCCCCTCACATGCCTTCCCTCCAAGGCCATCCAAGGACTTACCACTTGCCCACGAGTGATGTGGAAGGAGCCAGATTCTGTCTTTTCGTACATGGAGGAGGTGAACTCTGTCTTCATGGCTTTGGGGACAAAGTCAGCTCGGATGTCCATCTTGGAGCGGATCCGCTGCGGGCCAGAAGATAACCACAACCTTGATTTGCAGCAACACACCCACAACCACCCTATGGCCTGTCCCAGAGGAGCCACATCCTGCCTCCTGCCTGCTCTCCTAGGCAGGAGGTACCCATCCTCTGCCTGCCCTGGAGCGAGAGCAAAGCCCCAGAGGGCACCGTTACCTCAAAGGCTGTGCGAAGCAGCTCCACGATGTTGGAAGAGTCCTCCTGGAGCACTCCAATCTCAGAGATAGGGAAATACTTGTGCAGCTTCTGCAGAGACAGAAGCCAAGGCCTTGAGAAACCTCCTGTAGCACTGAAGTGGGCTCTCCTTTGAGCAGAGCTTGGACTGGAGACCTCCAAAGGTCCCTTCCAATCTAAATTACTCTCCAGTTCCATGTCACCACTTCTTTACAAGAAACAAACACCAACACAGGGAGACCTCCAGGAGCCCATATTCCTGCATCCAACAATACACCCTAAGAGCTCCCATGAGCCCAAGCAGCCACTTAACACACTGTGGCACCCTCCCAAAGTACCAAGGTGTTGGTTTAGCACTTGAAGACAAGAGATGGGAGAACACTTTCTCCTCACAGCCAAGCTGCAGGCAGAGAAGCAGCAGTCCTGTAGGAAGGGTAAGCCCACGTGGCACCACCATGATGGTCTCCTCACCTCATAGTAGCTGTAGGAGTGGTTGGTGACAGCAAAGATGGGGATGATGTTGTGTTGGCCCAAGAGCCGCACCAAGGTGGGCACGGAAGGGTAGTCCTGCTTGGTGTCATACACGTAGGTGTCATCAGTGTCCAGGTGACACTGCTCATCATTTCTGGCCAGGATCCCTGCCAGGACGTTGGTACCATCAGCTTCATAGTGAAAGGCAGACTCAGTGGAGAACACCAGCAGGTGAGTGCTGTCCTTCCTCCAGCCAATCTTATCCTAGAGCCAAGGAGGGGAGGGAGAAGGAACCTTTATCTCTGTGCCCCCCCCAAACCACCACACAGCACTTGCAGGCTTTGGCAGGTGAGCAGTGGCAGGAGCTGGAAAACCCAAGGGCTAAGGCACCACCTCCACTTGGCAGCAAACACAAGCAGCCACGTGGCCCTGGGAATCCAAGCCAGCAGAGCTCTGCTTCCACCATCTGCATTCCCAACACAGAGGATGTCTCCCAGCAGCTCAGTGCCAGGCTCTGGGGGCAATCCCACACTTTTTTGGGACATGTTAGGAGCTGTGCTCAGCTCTCAGCCAAATGCCCCAGCCCAAGTGAGCTGTTTGCCAGGGACTGGAGTTTCACCACTGTGGGCATAAAGAGAGACAGAGCAAAGAGCACACACAGGGTGCCCAGCAAGCAGCTCCTGTGCTGGGAATCAAACATCAGAGAGACACACAAGATGGTCTAAGACCTAGGAAAAATTAGGAATGTAAACCAACTCAGCACTGGGAATGTGCAGCTAGGAGGATAAGAACTGACTGAGGCTCAACATATACTCTGGGTTCCCTTGCTGTCCCATCAGCTGCCCAGCACGTTGCTCTTCTGCTCATCACCCAGTATGGAGAATTAAAACCTGCCCACATGACTCCTACATCCCTGGCCACCATCACCTTGCAAACAGCTGTCTGCAGGATGGCATCAAAGCCTCCCTCTGGGGCATCCAGGTTTCCGGAGATGCGCTCTTTCCTGAGCTCCTGGCTGAAGTGGTTGATGTTGCTGGTCAGGCGGATGACATTCTTGAAGGAGAAGGGAGAGTCAGCATTGTTCCAGGGCTCACGAAGCCTGGGAGAGAAGAGAACAGGGATTTTGAGGGAGGAAAGGGCCAAGAAATGCCTAGGTGCAAGGAGAGGAAGCATGGGGCATCCCTGAAGGGAACAAGTGGAGTTGGCAAGTCATCAGCACCGAGAGGAGAAAGGAGGAGGGCAAAGATGGAAGAGAAAACAAGACATGCAATCAGTCATGGCAGAGTGGGCAAGGTCTGGAAGCAGAGGAGGACACTGCTGGCATAAGCATGGTGCTATAGGAAGCCCTGAGCAGAGGGTGGCCAAGGGAAGACAGTCACCATGAAGGGAGGTGGCTGGAGGCTCCGGCACTGCAGACAGTGAGCATCAGGAAAGTTATAGAATCATAGAATCATAGGATGGTTAGGGTTGGAAGGGACCTCTGGAGCTCATCTAGTCCAACCCCCCTGCAGTGGGCAGGGACATCCCCAACTAGTTGTGAAGATATAGAAGGTGCTTGCCCTCCCTTCTGCTCCCTGCCCAGGGGCCCACTGGCCTCACTCACTTCTCAGGTCTCATGTCTGTTTGAGGAGAGGAGACTTTGTCCACAAACTTGCCGAATCCAATGGTGTAATTGGAGGTCAGGGCTTGCAGGAACTCCGCTGCGAGGACACGGAGGGAGGGACATGTGAATAAAGAGATGTCTGTGAGGTTGCTGCTCCAGGGTAAGAAACCATTTCCTGAGCATATTCTCTGCTGGTCAGGTCTTAGATAACACTCCCAAACTATCAGCTTTTAAGTTCTTTGAAGTTTGTCTTTTTTGGGGTAGAAACCTCTATCCCCTTTGGTAGCCCTTTGCCAAGACTGGAGCTTCTGCACATGCCACATCTTATAGGTTCAGGATGCCAAAGCCACCACACCAGTCCCAGCTGAGACACTATACCTGATGATCCTTGCAGGGCCAAGAGAGACATCCCCCCACCAAGGTGCACAAAGACAGTAAGAAGTTCTAAATAGCTCAGACTTCTCTCAGCTCTTTACCAGTTGCATCTCTTAGTCTGCTGCCAGCAGAGAGCTCACAGCCCCCAGGCAAGAGTGAGCTGTCTGCCTTCATCAACACAGGAGGTGGCTCCCTTCTTCTCCCACCTCTGGTCTCACCTAGGTTTTGGCCCATGCTTTTAAGGTTGTCCAAATCATCAGACATCGAGTAAGAGAAGTCCATGAGGATGTAGAGATCCACAGGGCTCTCCAAGGGCTGGAAGACATCCATATTGAAGCTCATCTCCTCCCCAGCTCTCAGCCGCATGAGCATGCTCTGGGGAGACACCTGAGTCTTCTGCTGGTATATGTTGATGCTGGAATTCTGGGAAGAAAGAATGATGTGAAGAGGATGGACTCCATCTCCTGGGATAGATTCCACCCCCTGTGCAGATACAATGAGGAGGACGAGGCAAGAAGCAGGGAGATATGTGGGAAGTGGAAAGCAGGGATGGTAATGCTTCCTTCCCTCATGTACAGTTGGGGACTGAGGCAGCTTTCCCTGTGTACCCAGCTGAGCACCTCCTCCAAGCCTTGGCATTTTGCTTACATGTGTTTTGCCTGAAAAGCCACCTCAGCCCTAAGTGATATGAGCTGGTTGCCAACAGGTTCATCAGCTAGTGAAGGCAGAGCACTGGTTTTGAGTAGCCTCTACATAAACAGAGACCTGGACTTTGTGTCTTTCCTGCTGAAGGCTCCAGAAGAGGATGAAGGACATGAAGGACACTGGGAAGGGTAAAACCCCTCAGAAGCTGCTGAGCAAGGGCTGTCTCCCCAGCACCCACCTGTTGGGTCCTCATCTGGCCCCTGGTGTAGACGATGCTGGCCTCCCCACAGCCAGCACGCAGCAGGTTCTCCCGCAAGTCACAGCGTGGCTCTTCAAAGCTCTGCCAAGGAGCAACAACAACATCACAATCCCAGAGAGCAGCACTGTGTCAGGAAGCAGAGTCCTCTGCTGAGACCATTAGTGAGCCTTTGGGAGCAGGACTGAGGCAGAGAGCTGGGGATGAGTTTCATACAGAACAGCCAATGTGCCCCAGCAGCAGGGAAACGCAACCACCAGTGAGTTACTGGGTTGTCTGGGAGAAGAATTCCTCTCCATCCCTCACACAGTTGCAGATCTGGCATCCTCTGGGAAACCTTTGTATTGTGTCAGGGGAGGTTTAGGTTGGATATTATTAGAAATGTCTTCCCCAAAAGGGTTGTTAAGCCCTAGCACAGGCTGTGCAGGGCAGTGGTGGAGCAACCATCCCTGGAGAGATTGAAAAGATGTGTGGGACAGGATTTAGTGGTGACATGACAGTGTTGGTTAACAATTTGACTGGAGGGTCTTAAAGGTCTTTTCCAGCATAAACAGTTCTCTGATTCTATGATTCCTGCAAGTTTGCCCCAGACTCCCCTTCCTCCCCATTTGTCCACACTGAAGGAAGCCCACACTTTGGTACTTTCATCCAGTTGAGCTCTTTCCAGAGAGAAGCTGGAGCCAGAAGCTAACTCTGCTCCTGGGTTCCTCTCCCAGCTTTCACCAGGGGGTGGTGGGATCCCTCTGTGAGCAGGGTGGGAAGTGGAGCCCCAGGCTCCTCTGCAAGGTCTCACCTCATCCGTGCAGAAGGAGCACTCCTTGTCCACTCGGATGCACTCCGTGCAGCTCTTGGCCTGGGACAGCACACAGCGGTTACCTGCCAGGAGAGATCAGAGCATCAGCAATGGAAAAAGCCATGGAGAGCATCAGAAAGGCTGGTCCCATTCCTAGGGAGGTCAGTGGGAGTTTTGCCTGGGTGGTTAATGGCTACAAACCAACAGTGGAGTAGCAAGACAGGGGCCCCAAATGCTGGGGAGATAGAAAACAGGAGGACAGGCACACAGCGTGAAAATGAGTGTTTCTGGAGCCCAGGGAGGTGGGCACAGTCCCCATGGGGCAGCACCAGAGGCATGGACCTACCACAGCTGCACTCACTTTTGCTCCTTTGGCAGAGGCTGGTGGCACAGAGCAGGGACAGGAGGAGCAGCCTGGCACATACCCATGGCAGCACATCCATCTTCTTCCTCCTGAAACACATGGATCACTATGCTGTGGAGAACTGAGAGATGGAAACGGTCCTGGAGATGATCAGGGCAGCTTTTGAGGAACCCCTGGAGGGTGGGACAGCTCTGCCTGCCCAGGAGAAGCTGAGACCTGGAAGCAACCTCTGATCTTAGCAGGGTGGGGCACAAAAGTAGAAGCAAGAGAGCAGCTCATCCTCTGCTTAGATGTATGCAAAAGGCTCAAAGTCCCTAGCAATGCTGGGGCAGGGCAGCTGCCACACCACAGCAGCAGCCCTGTGCCCTGGAGTCAGGGTGTGTGGCTTGCAGCAGCCCTGGGGCAGTGAGGTCAGTGCCAGCAGCCAGAGCCCAGGCTGCTCCCAGCTGGAGCACAGTGCTGTCCACGTGTGTGAGCTCCAACCAGGTCAAGACCTTGCTTTTCCTGGCAGGTTAAGGAAAAAATAGGAGGAAAACAAAGCAACTGTCTGCATCTCTCCCCAAAAGCAAGCCAGACCCCTCCCTCTAGCTATTTCCTATCACTAAGAGTTTCCAGGATGGTCAAACCAACAATAAATAAGAGGGTGAGGCCTTGGGAAATGCCAAAACTGGAGCTTTGGAGCTGTTGAATGAATCCATGCTGTTGAGAGCCTGGCAGTTCCCCTCTCTCCTGTCCAGGGCAGCAGGATCCTTCATGTGGATCCAGAGACCAAATCCTAACCTGAGTGAAGCATTCTCCCTGCACCCAGGAGCACATGAGTGAGCACACTCAGGCCCAGCCAGAAGTCAGTGTTTGGACATGGCAAACCAAAGAGACAGAGCTGGACCTGGAGCTCTGTGGCTGTCATGCCAGAGGATGCCTCTGCCTTGGGCACCCAGCAGGGCAAGGGAGAGTGCTCAAAGCCAAGGATTTGGTACAAAGACAATTTTAAAGCATCTCCTTTCTGGAAGGTGCAAGCATGAAAGGTAAGATGCAAGTTGATTGTCTTACAGCTTCTTGCTGTGTAAGTCCTGACTCCCAAAAAATAAACAGAATGTGAAAACCACTTAAAAAAAAAAGGGAGGGAACATGGGAAGAGTTGTTGTGTGCAGTGAAGATATCTGAGTTCCCAGGGGGACATTCAGCACACAGACTGGTCATTTGGTGACTTAGCTACTAACAGGCCAGGGTAAGCCCTGCTGTGATAGCACCAGTGTTGGATTCCTTTGCATCCTGTATCAATCACAGAGGCCAATGGAAATACATGGAACAAGTGAAGCTGAGCCCTTGCCAAAATCACAGCAGCAAAAGGAGCTGAAGCAGCACAGATTCACCCCAGGAGATGTCTCCCTTGGTGTTCATGCCAAGAGGGTCACTTGCCATACATACATGACAAGACACTGGTATCTCATTTGTCTTGTCAGCTGTGCTCACAAGGATTTATCACACAGCAGTTGATTCCCCACAGCTGAAACGTGAGAAATACAGACACCTCAGGGCAGCATCTCTGCTGCATCCAGGGAAGCTTTGCTGTTTGTCAGGAGCTGGTAACCAGTATACTGGTTTTCTTTTGGGTAAAAGGTACCAGCAGATCCATGAAGTCCTTGTATTTTCCTCCTGTGGCTCCTGAGCACAGCTTTGTGCAACATCAACTGTGCCCAGCTCAGCCTCTTCACAGGTTTGGCTTGGAGGGGATCCAGCAGTTACCCTTATCCCTGGACATGCCTGTGAGCTCCTTCAGCAGCAGTCTTCAATGTCAGCACCAAGACAGGCAGGTTTGGAAGCCAGGAAAACCTCTTTTTCCCTGCCTCCACCCCGGTGAGCTGTGCCAGCCACAGTGACATGGGGAGATGCCAACTGGAGGTGAGATGAAAGGCTGAGGAAGTCCTTTGAGCTCATCAAGGGAAAACACAGCAAAAACAGATAGAGGGGACTGGATTGCTCAGCTCCCACACCCATCTTCCAAGGTAGCCTCAAAGCACATCCTCCTTGAATCACAAGTCAAGAAAGAGTTCACCAAGGAATGGAAGGGCACACCCTGAGCCCTGGACATATAAACAGCTGTCATGTTTTTTCAAGTGCTGAGATAAAGGCTGTAAAACTCAGCTCAGGATTAAGGTCCTGTGAGCTGCCAGTCTCTCAGGGTTTAGCTGGGCAGCTGCCAGCAGGCAGAGCAGTGGTGGCACGGAGGCATCAGCACTGGCAGCCACAGGAATGCAGCCTGCAGGAGCTGTGCAAAGCTCTGTCAGCAGCCATCCCTTCACTGCAAACGTCCTCTGGAAGGGTAAATGCCACTTTCACTTTGGAAAAGCTGCAGGGCTTTGGTTGGATTTTCATGACAACAACAACAACAAAGCTGTTCAGTTGTGCAAAACGAAGGAATGAAGCAGAGCAGCTCCTAGCTGCACACAAACATCCTGCCCTGTCCCACACCTCTACTCCAGCCTTTTTCTCCTGGTCTCCTTCTCTATCTGCCAGCCTGCACCTTGGCACAGCTGACAAACGTGCTCCAGAAAGGTCCTAGGACCCAAGTGTCTTGGAGAAGCCCAAGCTGTGTAGCTCCTTCCCCCTAAACAGGGGATGCTCCAAAGAAACTGCTGGAGCAATGAGATGGAGGACAGGGTTGGAGTGGCAGAGCTTCATCACCTGTTCTGTCCCATTCCCACCCTAACAGCTCCATGCTGAGAAGGACAAGTAAAGGATGGAAGCCAGGGAGCAAGGAGCAGATTATGATGAGCCAGGAGCCCATACTATGAGCCACAGGTCCATGGTGGGAGCATGGTAGCTGCCATGTGAGGGACACTCAAGTAGAGTGGGAAAGCAAGGGAGATGCTCAAGCTCCCCAGCAAAGCCTTTCCTGCCTCTGCAGTAGTCATCACCCTTTTTGTGGCTGCAGACCCCAGCCCTGCTGAGGGGTCTTTGGGCTATGTAGGGCACTGACACCCTGGTAGATAAGTGGCATCTGGAGGAGCATCTGCTTGCCCATGTGTGCTGAGGACCATGGTGCTTACAGCACGCTGGGGCAGGCAGGTAGTTGTGGTCACCACAACCAGCATCAGCATGGTTCCAAGGAAGAGCTGAGAGCAATGGAGGCAAAGCAGACAGGCAGCTGAGTGCCTCCCCCCAGGACCCTGCTCCTGCTCCCCCCCAGGCAGTGCAGGGACAGCCATGGCAGCTCAGGCAGGCTCCATTCTCCTCCCAGGGCAGGGCTAAGGGAACAGGGATCAGGGCTGCAGCTTGTGCTCTCTCCCTGCCCAGCACACGTGGTGGCACACATCTCCTGGGAAGCCATGGTCCACAACTTGGAAATTATCAAGCCTGACCCCCAGAAAACTATCAAAAGCTTAACCTACAAACCAAAGCAATGCTTAAAAACAAAATTATACTTGTCTTGGATTTTGTTTGTCTTCCCAGTCCCTTTTCCCTCCTCCCCCAGGTGTGCCTCTGCAGCCAGCAGGCTCCATGTGAGAGTCTCCATTTGTTGTTTCCAGCAAGAAGGAGGATCTCTGCTCCCAGGTCAAACTCCAGACCCTAGACATAGCCCCCAGCATCCTTCAAAACCAGGACAAAACCCAGCAGGGCCCAGCCTAGGGACCCCCCCAGAGCTGCTGGGAGTGACTAACACCATCCTGTGCTGGCACAGGGCCTGTGGCACCATCTCCTCCCTCTGTCCCCCAGGGTCGGGCAGAAGGGATCCCCAAGGGGCAGGCATCCAGGTGAGGACACTGCCTGAATACCAGCACAGCCCTGTGACCCCTCCTGTCCCCCCAGCACCTCCCCACATGCTGCTCCTGGCTCCTCCTCTGCTTTTTTGGCTGCACAAGACACCTTTGCTCAACCTCCCCTCCATGGGTGCTCCTCATCCCCCTGTTCCCAACCCATGCCTGTCAGCTCCCTCTCACCAATCCTGCCATCCGTTTCCCTTTATTCCCACCCGTTTCAGTTCCGCCAGTTTGCAAGCAGCCTGACACCTGAAGTTCAGCAAAGCCCACCCTGATCCCCCCACTCCCTTTTCCTCCAGGGACACTGTGTCCCCTCACTCCCCCCTGGCAGGGAGTGCAGGCACCCATCCATCCTGCAGAGCTCAGTGGCACCCACAGCCCTGCCAACTTTGCACAGTTTCACCCGTGGCAGCATTCCCTAAGTGCCAGCTCCAGCTCCAACCACCTTTTCCCCTCTGTAAGCAGAGCAGAGGGAGAGGACAACCTCTGAAACCTCCAGCAAGTGGTCCCTGCAGGGCTCTGAATGCCTTTATCCCCCCGCTGGACCCTTTACCTCCATGGCCCCCACCCGAAACACCTCCAGAGACAAAAGCACCACTGCCAACTGCTCAGTGACGAGCACTGCCCTTTCCCAGCAGGTTATGACACACAAAACAGTGCCGAACAGGCAAAACTGAGGGAAAAGGGGGAATGAGCAGAGAAGGAGCTGAACCCCTCGCTCCATACCCTGCCTGCCCACCTGCCCGCGCAGGGAGCCCCGCGCATTCCTTCCCTCCCTGCTTCATCAACAGGGCGAAATTACAGCAAGCTGCACGCTGAAGAGCACAGATGAATTAATTCCACAAACCTCATTAGCGCTGGGGCTGGCTCAGTGTCCAAATCCTCTGCCGCAGCCCAAATAACAGGCACCCACACAGCAAGCCAAGAAATTCTTCTGAAGGCAGAAGGGGAACACTCTCCTTTGCTGCTGTGACTTGATTTTCAGCCTTGGCCTTTTCTTTCTTTCGGGTTTGTTGGTGTTTACCCCCCCACACCACCACCACCACTCCTCCCTCCTCTCTTTTCTGTCCCCTCTCTCTTTCCGGTTAAACGTCAACTCCGCGGCGGGCAGGCAGGGCAGGCAGGGCAGGCAAGGCAGGCAGGGCTCCCACAGACCGCTTCCACGAGCTCTGCACCCTCCAGTCCCAGATCGATGTTGTTCTTGCTCCTCGGAGCTGTCGCCTCTCCCTCCTGGGGGGAAAGGTGGGAGTCACGATAAATGAGATAGAATCCCAGGTGAGGACGAGCTTTATCCCAGCTAGGGAGGGAGGGAAGAAGGGGTGCCCGTGACTCAGGGGTTGGCATTCCTCCCTCTCACACCTGGCCGGGCAGGCAGAGCTCGCAGAGCCTCCCCGGACCCTCCCTCCTTTCCCTCCGCACAAGCACCGTCCCCCAGGAAAGGGGCTGAGCTGGGTGGGAAGGTCCCTCCCCTGGAATGGGCTGTGGGCGAGGGGCAGCGAGGACAGCGTTAGCTGCCTGGCATCACCTGCCTGCGAGGGGCAGAGCTGAGGGCACTTCCCCTTGCCAGGGGTTTCTCCTCCAAATTTCCCGCTGGTATAAGTGGGGGGCTGTCACCCCAGTGTGCCCAGAGAGCTCCTAGCTGAAGTATCAGGCAAGTTCCTGCTGTGACAACAACCACTCAGCAGCTGAGCCCAGGCTTGGTACCTGGCTCACAAAGAGGATGGATCTGCATCCTGCTTTATCCAGGGCAGCAGCACACCAGCCCACTCTTCCCCTGCAGTAGATCCAGCTCATGGGACAATGGAAACCCTTGGAGCAGTGTAATGGAGAGGCACCCACACCTACTCCTAATGCAGCCTACCACAATCCAAGAGTGCAAGAAGCAGCAATTCCACCACTGCATCCAGCCTTTCTGCATCCAAAACCCCTTCCCCACTCGGAAGAACAGCAGAGGAGGTGCTGGAGATCAGGTGATGGTGTTTTTTTGTCCCACAGCATCCTTTTGCTTTAGAGTCTGGGGTCTGCCATGGCTCAGACCTGGTTGCAGTGTACATTGCAACACGGAGCAGATGCGATGGCAGAAGCTAGGTTTTAGCTCTCTGACAAATCCTCCCTCATAAGGAAAATTGTATCCCCTCAGCTTCAACACAAACAATGGTAACAGCCAGACAATAAAGTCACATATTTCCTGCCTGCCTTAGAGATTAAAAACACAAGCAAGGCAATTTTGGCATGTTCATTATCAATATAGCATCAGAGAGGCTGCTGATCAACTTCCTAATGATGGGGACCGAGTACTGATTCAAATGAAAGGGAGGAGCAGGATTCCTTTCACTGCAAGAAATAGGAAGCTCAAGTAAATAACATGTAAATGGATTAAGCCCTGGGAAAAAGGAGGATGTGCTCATGCCATTAAACACTGCAGCAAACGGGAAGCAGGCATGGGTGCAGCTGAGGATGGTCCAGGCAGTTCAGGTCTGGTATTTCCTAGTTTCCCAACACTTGGCTTGGTAACTTCAACACTCCCCTTGCCCTTTTGGAGAGGTGATTTCCCCTATTGAAACAAAACTTCTGAAAGTTAAGGATTGGAATTTTTGAAACCACACCAGACTTTTGTAGCACCATTGAGGGCTGGGACATGAGGCTCTGATGCTCAAGCTACAGCAGTGAAGAACAGATTGCTACCATTGAGAGGCTGAAGGGCCTGCTCTGCCTTGGGGAGTCACAGACAGCAGATGCTGTGGAATGATGCAGATGGAGGAAAGCTGAGCTTCAGTTCCCAAGTAGAAGAGAGCATGTGCTGGTGCCTGCAGATGCATCTGCTCACCTCCCCTGGTCCTCTCTCTGGTTCTATCCACCAGCAGTGCCCAGCTCCCACCAGCCCCAGCCTACCTCTCACCACTGCAGTTCTCCTCTCTTACCATTGGGGTAAGCAATGCTGCCAGGCTATAGAGTTAACAAAGGCAACTTAGTAATGTGTTTCTTGCCTGTAGCCTAACAAAAAGTATTTTAGTGATTGCTCCCCAACAGGAACCCTGGAGCCAAACAAAAAAGCCTGGGAGGATCCAGCTTCCACCACAGTCTTTGGTCTCCTTGATTTCTTGCTGTCCTCTTTTCTCCACCTGAGATGGAGAATGGTTGTGTTGTCTTCTGTGCAGTAGCTCTGGTCTCCCCTACAGACACTCTGACAGTCCCAGGGCTGCCTGACACCTTCACCCCAGCCTTCTGGAGCACCAAGGCAGGAGCAGCTCAGTTCAGCATCCCCAGCTGTGAGAAGGAGCCTGGTTACTCACCATGGCTGCTGCCAGAAGAGCCTGGGATAGGAATTTTACACCTTTCTTGGAGACATGTGCCCCTAGTCCCCAGCCTCTCTGAGCACACTGGGAATGAGTTTTCCCTGAGATTTGTAACTGGGCTGCATTTACATTTACAGGGCTGAGAAAAGGCACTTTTCTGGCAGCAAGATAATTCCACCACTGAACTTTAAGGTAATAAAGCAGAGAGGAGTCAGAAATTCTCAGTAAATGGTCATAAGAACTTAAGTTTTCACTTCAACTTAAAATTGTTTTATGGGTTCTCTAAGACTACCACCAGGGAAGAAGAATACCTAGTGAGCTCCAGTTTTTGCCTTGGTTCAATAACTTGCACTCAGTGCCTGCTGGATCAGGCTTTTGCCACACAAACCTGCTCTCCTGAACAACAAAGAACTTCAGAGAGAGGAAGGACCAGCAGGTTTCACTTGCAGATAGCTCCTCCCAAGCTCACAGCTGCATCCATGGTGAACCTCCCAGCTACACATCAGTGGTTTACTGCTGTGGCAACATGGCCTAGGAGTGAAAACAAGTCATTTTGTAGCTCACACTACATGATTGTGCTCTCTGCTAAGACTCCCAGTCCAAGTGCCAATTACTGATCATTATAAGTGATTTTAGGGTCAATTCTTTTCTTCTTTACAGCTTGTATAGAACTTTCCTTCTTTTTGTCCTGCCACCCCAGTGAGGCTGGACACAGCTCTGGGGCTGTTTCTAGGCCTCTGTTGAGTGGTTACAGCCAAGATCCTGCTGCTAGAGCATATTCATTCCCCTTCTGAATTCTGTAGCAACACACAGTGCTAAAGAAAATAATTCCTTGATCCCTTAGCTGCACTCTACACTGCACTGGCAATATCCTGCTGGCTGGTGTAAATTGCAGAAGTGCTTCATCATGTATTATTAATGTACACTAAATGTGCACATCATTTCTTGCACTGAATTAGGCTGAATAGAAATACCCAGGTAATTAAAAGAGCAAGATGAAATCCTCCTGTGTTCTCTTCCTCAGACAGCATTAACTCCATGTGCCTGTTGTTTTGCAATGGATATTCCATGTCATGGCTACAAACACCTAAAGGAAAAATCTCTTTGCTAAACATCACTGATGCCCTTTGGCTTCTGGGATGGAGCAGCAGCAAGAAGGCAACTGGAACAACACAAGAGGGAAATGTTAGTAAAGGATCCAGGATAAAACTTCAGCTGATGACAATCCTAACATCCATCCAGGGAAAATAAGGAGATTCCATCCAGGGTTACATCAGCATCTCACCCAGCTGCCAAAGGGCTTTCAGCCACTGATGTTATGTTAGAAAGATTGAGCAGGCCAGCCCAAGCTCTCCCCCTGTAGAAGACATTCAATAGTCGTGTGGGTGAGAGCCTTGTGAGGAGCCAGCCAACACAAACCAGGACAGAAGGTGGATCCTCATCTTTTGTCATGCACTACAAGAGCCTATGCAAAGAGGAGAGAGGTTCAGAGTACCACTAACTTCACCTATTATTGCTGCACCAGAAGGCAGGCTTGTTTTCTTCCTAATGCTTGTTCATAGCAACGTGGAAAAGGACAGACAGACAGACGCCTTCGACGTGAAAAGGCAAAACCTTTTCTTGTGAAATCCTTGTGCTCTGCCATTTACTGGCAACCAAAAGCAGGAGCCCAGCTCTAGCCAAAGACCAGTCTCAAATAAACAAAGGCTGACTACTGGAAGTCATTGGTGTCCATGCTTCTTGCTTAGAACAAAAGGAAGGAAGTCAAATATAAACAGTCGGAGGAACAGCAGCGCACGGCAAGGCTTGGAGATGGAAAACTGCTCTGCAAGAGCAATGCATCAACACACTGCTGAAAATGCTCCTCAAATGAAAGGGGAGACTGTGGTGGAATCCCTGTCCCTTCACAGGTCTTGAACCTCAACAGCAATTTGTTTTGTTTAACATTAAGCAGTCTCAGCAAGCCTTGCTGCAAAGCATGTCTCTAGAGGTAACACCTCCGGCCTTTCCTGGGTTCACACCTTTACCAGGACTGAGCAACCCATCCACAGAATGGTTTGGGTTGGAAGGCACCTCTGGAGGTCATCTAGGCCAACCCCCCTGCAGTGGGCAGGGACATCCCCAACTAAACCCTACAGCAACCTGGTATTCCCAGGTGGTCTCCCATCCAAGTACTAACCAGGCCCAACCTTCTTGGATAAGGTTTGGGGCATCAGTTGGAGAAGCTTTGCAGAAGCTGCAGCTTCTCCCCTATGATGAACAAGAGCTGGAAAGGAGCTCATGCAGGTGGCTGCTGAGCACTTGCTCCACGCTGCAAGAGTTGTCATCAGCACAGCCTTGGCACAGCCCAAAGCCTTGGCAAGGAAGGCTGCTTCTTTTAATGCCAGTAAAGTACTCTCATAAAACAGGCAGCACAGCAGCAATCCAACTAAAAGATGGCTTCAGGTGCTCCCATTTTACAGTTTGAGGTGGGGCTGGCAAGGGCTGCTCCTCCCCACCTGCTCTTTCAGTTAGGCAGCACCCAGCAAGACATGAAACGAAAGCAAGCCCTGAGCACACAAAATCCCTTCCCACAACAGCATCAAAGGAGAGCAGATCTCTAAATCACAACAAGCAAATAGGCAAGAAAATCAACACCTGAGGGTGTGGAGGTGGGAGAAAAGACTTCAGAAGGGAGAGTGAGAGCAGAACCAACCCTGCCAAGGATGACTTCATTGCAGCAGCTCTCCTCCCTCCGCTGAGCAGCTCGGTGTGGCAGAGATGCACTCAGACCTGGAGCTTCAGCTAAGACAAACCTACTCAAGTTAGGAGACACTTCTGCTTACAAAGGTGGTAAGCAGAGAGAAGCCTCTTGGTTTTCAAGGAGCATGAGCCTGTAATTCTCAGACTAAGGAATAATGAAAAGAGGAGCAGTTTCACTCTCCTGGGTACAGTTAACACATGTGAGAATGAGTATCAACAGCTTTTAGGAGTCAGCAGCACAGCCTGAGCAATCACTACTGCAGCAGCACCAAGAACTTTATAGCTGTGTAAGCTGCAAGCTTGTGTTAGTGCAGCTTGGATGCAGCTTGCAGCCCTTGGGGGTTATTTAAAGCATAGGCACTTAAGCACTCTGTGGGTCCCTGCAGCTCTCCTGCACTCAGCAGCAGCCACACAGCTTCCCAACAAGCACACCAGACATAGCTCCTGTTTGAGGCCTTCAGGCTGTGGCTTCACCAGCCAGGAAAGGATCCTTTCCCCTCAGGATATCACTCTTGCATGCCTGAAGCTCCCTCCACCTTCCTCTGGTGTGCTTGCTGGCTGATCAGAGCCAAAAGCAAGGCACTAACCTGTGTGCTCATGTTCTCAGAGGTAGGAAAGAGACTTTTTCCTAGAACTGCTGTTTCCAACCTTTGTATCAATCTATTACTTCCGATAGCAACATGCAAGATAAACAAGAGCAGCAAGTTATTGTACTGGCTGCAAGTTTGTTAAACAATGGTTGGAAAGCTTGTTGGAAAGGAGAGGGACAGAAAAGTCATGCATGTTTCAAGCTGCTGTCTGCAGCACAGACAGCAAACCCTCAGCCCTGGCTGCTCAGGAGGCAGCTCAGCTCAGCCAAGTCTCCTGCAGGAGCCTGAAAACTGCTGCTCCAGGTGCTTCATGATCATCTCTGCTCAGCACACAGCTAGTTTGAGGAAGTTTTCTCCCTATCCCTCCTCTATGTAGCATCACCAAGCCTTGCTGACCAGCATTTCCCCAGTGCCTGCTGCAGCAAGGCACGAACTAAACAAGCAGCACTACTGAACCCTGGTTGTAAACTCCAGAAGTCTGGAATGACTATGGAAACTGCAGAACAAGAAGGAAGAGAGCACGTGAAGAGGAGGAAGGGGTTGGGGTGCCAGGGATGTGTGATAAGAATAAGATACTTGCATTTCAATGGTGTTCAGTAGCTTCTGTGGTGAAATGTTTTATCCCCAAGAGCTTCAGCAGCTGCCCTGTGTTAGGTTCTTAACTAGTTCCTTTCATGTAAGTCTCAGCAGACTCCTAAGTGTGTGCTGAGCAGCAACTACAGTTCTACACAGGCCAGAGGATGCCCAAGATAGGCTGCTATCTCTGGCACCAAGCTGCACTTGTGTGTACTGGCACAGATCCCATGGAGATATTTCATCTCACTCAAGTTTCAGACTTGCTCACTGCACACATATTAAAGATAATCATTAATGTGACTTGTTCTAGAAGCCCTGACACACCTCCCTATTCACAGGAGGAGATCCTTCTGGGCCCCAAAGTTTGTCATCAATCCATAGGCAGAGAGAAACTGCAGCAGCTAGTGCCTAGCTTGCTGCACTGTTACTGGCTTAGCTCCAGCCACATGTTTTTAAGCTGGACTTTAACTGGGTTCTCCCCTGTTAAAATGACTGCAGAGACCACTTTTAAAAACCATTGAAAAGCAGGAAACCAATCTCTTCTTTCTTCATTAAGTGCCCACAGATGCAAAGCCTGGCTCAGGAGTGACAAGATATATCAACACTGAAAAGAAACTCACACTTCTGTTGATCTGACAACCACCTCTCCTGTCCCTGCTTATGCACAGGCTCTGGATAGGAATTCCAATTAAAAAAAACAAACCCCAGGAATGACAAAAATGATTGAATCTGAAAAGTCATGCTCTAAAAACTAAAGATCATCTGAATAATCTCGAGTGATCACTGCAAAGAATTAGTCCAGTTTAGCAGCTGTTTCTCTCCACAAAAGGACAAATTCAGGTTATTTATCCCACCTATCTCAGAATAGTGAGCAAAGCACTGCTGGATGAAAGCTTTTTGAAAGCCCTGGCACTAGTTAAGATGCAAGAACAGGTTTGAAAGAAATAGTATTAACAGCTGAATTACTCTCAGAACATCCTCTCCTACAAAATCAGTTTGGTGTTCTACTTTTTTTCCCCCTCCCCACCAGAGTCTGAGATTTAAAATCCATGTGAAAAAAATCCCACCCTTCATGGCACCTCCACTCTCCTGGAATTGTTACCTGTAACCCAAAGCACACCAAATGGATGCTTGCCAAGATGAGTAATGCAGAGACAACAATGACAACAAGGTTTGGGGTTGTTTTTTTTAAAGACTTTTTAAATATAATAATTATTTTGCTGCACAGGTAAGAAGATTTATATAATACCATTTTCAACTGAAAATATTTTTTCACAACAGTGGAGCAAGCAGGAATTGTTCTGTGTGCACTTCACAGCACACCACTAGCTAGTACAAAGATGGACAAACATCACAATGAAGATCACTTACCTCTGCCCAACCTCATCCCATGGCAATGGAAGAGTTGTCTGCACAGATCTTTGCACGCAAGTTCACAACTCAAACCTCTACAGTTGATGGGTTCTGCATAGAAATCTCCAGCCCTGCAAGATGCTAACAGGACTTCCAGCAGAGCTACACAGCTATTCACACAGCTACAGATGTCAGCACTGGAACAAAGAGGGAGGCTACATTCAGATGGATATCACTTCAGGTCTCTGCTACATGTCTGAGGGTGGACACTGACCAATTGCCTCTGCTTTAATTCCCTTGCAACTGAGCTAGCACATGAGGGAGGCACATATCACAAACTGTTAGCAGTGGAATACACAAGGATAATACTGATATTCCTGCACTACTTGCCTTGGTTCTTCTCCCCTAAACCAGACTTACAAGCACAGTGAGACCCTAAGGCAGCAATGTAATAAGCTAACTTTGACAAGGTGACTCCAGATAGCACCTGCCTCCAGCACAACACACACACAGAGTGGTTCTGCCCACAGCAAGACAAGGCAGAGGTATTTTCAGTAGAGGTCCATTCCTGTGGGCACACAGCTGGCATGCCTGCTCCTGCCCCCATTCTTTCCAAAGAGAACTGTGGTCTGTTTTCAAAGAGTCTTGTCATCTTTTACTACTCCTCCCTTCCGAGAACAATGGCTTCAGTGGCAAGTCAGTCCAAAAAATCCAGGCCCAGCACCCCAGTCACTGCTTTGCCTTTTTCACTATGGTGCCAACAGCTGAGATGACTGTAGTTTTGGATCCACTGGCACTGGTTGTCACTGTGACAACACCTGGCAGGGTGGCAGTCGTGGTGAGGATGGTGGGCTGAGCTATCGTCGTCACAGGGATGGCAGAGTCCCACTTGCTCTTCCTCTTCTGGGCATCTGGGAATTTGATTAGAGCAAGCAAAGGAGCATTAGCATAGAATCATGAACCCCCCTGCAGTGGGCAGGGACAGCCCCAACTAGANCCTCTGCACCTGCATGATGTTCAAAGTCACCAATCCCTTTGTAACACTGTCTGGAGAACTCTTAAGATCCCACTGCTTGACTAGACAACTCCCCCTCACATGGATTTCAGCATAAGCTGGCAGTAAATGTTGAGGAGGGAAGACAACTTTAGACCTCAGCAGTAAAAGTAAAACTCTACACATGAACTTCAGCCAAATGGGAGACAAGTTCACTCCCTGCCCCCAGGCATATTTAATTTTAACAGAGCACACTCAGCTCAACTGCTCAGCTACAGGACACAGTCATCAAGCCTCCAGTGTTTTTTCCCCTCTTTCCTCCCAGTTGAAAAGGCAGGAGAACAATTTTCAGTCTTTCCCAAGCTCTTGAGATCTCTCAGTCTCAAGAACACTCGACAACCATAAACAGCAGATTTTCTTCAGGCTGCTAATAAAGCTCTTCACTACCCAACCTGACTCCCTAAGCTCTCCCTGCAGAAGAAAATCCATGGGATAGTGGGGCTAGAGAAGAGTTAGTCTGCCAGCTCCTGCAAGGTACACTAGATCCACTCTGAGGAGCCTTCAGGGTTTGCAGGAAGCACTAATCCCACCATTACTGCAGCTCTACAGGAACAAGCACAATGTTCTTTACCTCCCACAGTGGTGCTGGCTGTTGTGGTTGTTGTAGAAGAAGCACTTGTTGTTGTCCCTTTTTTAGTGCCAGTCACAAATTCAATCTGGGAAGGGAGAGACACAGAGGAGGAAGTGGAGAAGACAAACATGACAGGTTAATACATGGAGGTTTGCTTTAACCCCTCTCACTTCTCTCTGGTTTTAAGCACAGCTTCAATATCATGTAAGACATTGACCTCCAAGCTGGCTGTCATGCCTGAAGAAAGATGCAGACCTTAGGTCAAAGTGTACTGAAGTCATTAAGGATTCCTGCAGCCCAGCTCCTAAGCCAGACACCATAAACCTACTAACTGGTACAAGATAGGAGTCTGATAAAGCTCAGAAAGGACAGATCTTGCTCCTTAATGACTGTACTCAGAAGTTCCTGTTCTTTTTCCTTCAAGAAACATGCAAGACAAGCCTCTACCTGCAGGATTTGCTGTGACTGCATCACAGCAGGAAACTTAGCAACTACAGCAGCATGCAGCCTCCTCTTCTCAGAGCTGCACATATGGGCAAGGATGAAATCAGATACCTGGTTACTGTGCAAAAAAACCAAAGCAGGCAGCAAGCCACAGCATGCACTGCAAGCAAAACCTCCCCTCCCCACACTGACTAGGGAAGGAGCCTTCTGCAAGCTTAGATGCAATCTCATCTCAATCATTAGAGGGATTTCTAATGCCAGCCACACACTTCAAGGCAACACCACTGAAAAACAGGAATCAAATCTTCCAAAGCCTGTCTGGGGGTTTATTTTTGGGGGGTACAGAACAATTTATTTGCAATAAACCCAGTTAAAATAGGCCTAACATTTCTGGCAAGCAGATGCAAGGAGGCAATGTCAAGAAGTAGAGGAAGGAGATTTTGTCTTATAATGAGGTATGGGGGAAAAAAATTAAGGCACCAGGCAGAATGTTATAGATGAGAAAAAAGCTGTTCTTGATGCATTTTCTTGCCTGTACCTGGCTTACTGAATACCAGCATAAGAGCTCTGCTTTAAACAGAAGGAAAGCATCTCTGAGGAAGGAGAAACAACTTGATCTGTGAGGGTTGGGAAAAGACATGCAAGAAGAAAGGACAGAAGCAGGGAACACTAAACAGTATTAGCAATAGAATAAAAGTCAGCAGAGGACCAAAGCAGCCTTGCATTTCCCTTCTCTCTTGGTTCTGAGTAGCTAGCTACCTTTGTGCGTTCCTTCTTGGCTTTCTCCAACTTGTCCATCTCAATCTTCTGGGCTTTAGCTGAGAAAGAGCAGGAGTTACAATTAGCACTAGGAACAGTAAAAATCCATAGTTCTATCTCACTCACACACTTCCCATCATCAACAATCCAAACACTTCAAATTGTGTCCAGACAATTCATCTGCCATCAACCTAACTCCTGCTTTTTAATCCAAGCATTACTGCCTTAAATTAATGATTTCAGAGCTGAAAACACTGAAGAACCCATTTCAATGAAAAGACTTTCCAGCCTGATGGAGCATAAATAACATTCAGGCACATCCAACCAGAATGAAGGACTGAAAAGAGCAGCATGCAATGACTTCTCATGTATAAAGGAAGTGAAGCCTCCAGTGCAGTTAATTAACTACAAAACACAAAGAGCTAAGTTAGGACAAAAACCTCAACTTCCTGGAATTACCTAGTGCCTCATAATATGAATCCTCTGACCAGCCATGAGGATCAAACATGTCCTAAAGAGAAAAAAAAATAAGCCAGATTAGAGCTATTTCCACACAGACACAAACCCCAGTTCTCAACTGTTTTATGTATGTTCACTGATGACATGACATTGACTACTGATTTCTTCTTGTATCCCAGTGACACAAAAAATCACATCAGAGCTTCTTTTACAGGACCATGTTCTCTTGTGAATGAAGGAACAGCTTTGAAAGCAAAAAGCTGAGGCAAGACAAGGATTTTTCTGCTGCTCAGCTTCTATCCCCACCAAGGAGTTTCTTGTGTATCTATCCATTTCAGGAGCTTTTGTTCAGAGCTATTTTAGTCAAGTTATAGAGGCTCTGAGGCTCAGCACCACATACAAATGTTCATTTCAGGGAGAGGATTAAAGTTCCCTTAAAGGATCTCTAAACAAGCAGGTTTAAGAAAGCCTGAGGAAAGATCTTACTCTCCAGTATTACATTTACCCACTCCAACAGTTTTGCATCTCACCTTTGGATAATTTGTGCCAAGTTCATCAATTGAACAAAACTGGATCAGCTTTTCATAGATGCTGCAAAGGGAAGAGTTCAAAACAGAGCCAGTGAGCTAGAAGCATTTTCAGATTGATTAGTAGAAAGAGGTTATTACTTCTTCCTGCTACATGAGTCAAATCAGAACCTGGCAAGTTATGCTTGCTATGCTGGATGTGGCATGCCATTAACCACATCATTTCCCACTTCCCCCAAATTCAGCTCCAAGAACAGACACTTCTAAACCACCTCACCCAAAGCCTGGATGCTTACAATCTAACCAACACACCAAGTCTAACTGTTGCTTCACAGAACACAAAGTCTGTTCTCCCTAGTGGAGAGTGCTAGGACAAGGGGAAATGGATGGAAATTGTGCCAGGGGAGGTTCAGGTTAGATATTAGGAGGAATTTCTGTCCTGAAAGGGCTGTCAGCCATTGGAACAGGCTGCCCAGGGAGGTGCTTGAGTCCCCATCCCTGGAGGTGTTTAAGAGACAGGTAGATGTTGCATTGGGGAGCATCATTTAGCAGGTTGCTAGGGCTAGGACAAAGGCTGCACTCAATCTTCAAGGTCTCTTCCAGCTGGAAGTGTTCTATGATTCCAAGAACAGCTTTACTGTTTCAGCTACAATCAAATGATGTCTTCCTCATTCTTGCTGAGGATCCTGTTTCTGCTACAAGGCCAATAGGGAGGAAAGTTCAACAGGATGATTGCTCACCTGGGGTTGCGGAACTCCTTTTTCCTCTGAATGATGTAGTTCATATCCATGCCCTCTTTTATCTTCCTCTCATAGAGCTTTTGAATTTTATCCTGAAAGAGAAAGTACAGGCCCACCCTGTAACCTAAAAGGAGGAGCACACCAGCTGGCCATCAAAAGAGAACATGTGGAGTCACCTTCTCTCTGCAGTTACAAAGTCTATGGGTATCTTACTGAAGCCAACACCTCCTGCAAAAGGCAATTACACTGACTCAGGTGAGAAATGTCAAGCTGTCTACTCTCCAAAAAGACTGAAAAGTTCAAAAATCAACATGTTTTTTCCCTTCCTCAGCAAGTCAGTGAAAGATCTTAAAGGTGTTTTTAATTTGGTGATGCTGAAGGGATAAGAAAAAGCAAAAACTTTCAGATGGAACAAACTTTAGTGGTACTACTAGGAGAATATTCTGAGTAATTTCCTTCATCTTTTCCTTTTTGGTACAAATTTGTCACCTACAAGAGGCATATCAAATAAGAGCAGAGTCTAGGCCTTCAGTCTTTCAGGATGGGAGAGCTGAGTCAATTTTCCTTTGTTCCTTCTGGATAAGTCACTTCATGTCTCCCTCCACACAGTCAACTCCAACACAGAACTGACTATTGTCTAAGGGTTTGCTCACCACTGAATAAAAGAGGATTGTTAAGAGCTGACATGAAATTCTGCCTTCCAACAACCTTAACAAAAAGGATTTAAGCCAAATTTTCACCAGGTCCTCACAAAATTAGCAAGGAAGAATTACCCAATCTCCACATCCAGCACACACATCATATGGTTTAAAGGAACAACTGCAAAAAGGTATATTTGGGGAGTAGAAACAATTGATTCATGTTCCCTTTTGTCCCCTCCCTGTGGAGGCAGCAATATGGTTCACAAAGTCCACAGATGTGGAACTACTTAAATAAGAAATAGTGCCTTTGGCAGAGTTCAAGACACAGTTTATTAGAAGAAGACTCTGACAAAAGGAAAAGGCAAATCAGCAGAGAAAAGCCTAGAACATTTTGCATCTCTAAAGAACAATCCCAGCTCCTTGCTCAAAGTGCTCTAAGATGTGGTTTGACCTGCTACCAGAGGACAAGTTTTCCTTTGATTTATCATAGTAAACTGCTGTCAAAAGGGGAAGAAAATCTGCTTTATTCTGTCTCCTCTCTCAACTGCTGTGCATTCCTCAACTCTAATGCACTCCAACTCATTGATGGCACAAGAGTGCAATCCTCGTGCAGCCCAAGAGGAGGAATGGGGGTGCCAGGCACACTGTGCAGAGGAGAACAAGTGATCTGGAGAGTGAGTCAGTCTGAATCACCACTGCACATCACGAGCTTACTTGATAGAGCACCCCAGAGTGATTCCTTAGCTGTATTTCTCCTGGGCAGAGAGCTGCAGTTAAAAGTCAACTGGGTGCTAGGAAGCAGCTTCTTTCAGTTGCCTTCCATCAGGAGGGGAACAGAGCAGGTGGTTGCTGCAAAGTTGGTTACTGCAATTATTTGGGTGTGCATCAGAGAAAACAGGAGTTTGTTTTCTTTTGCTGCTGGGAAGTTACTAGCTCTCCCTCTGAATGTTTATCATCTAGAGATATGTAGGTGGAAATGGAATCCAGTGCTGCCTCAGCTATTCCAGGCAGGGGATTCTTGGGTCCATACAGAAAAAAACAATGATTTGTTCTTTCCTACAGAGTTGCTGAGGTAAGAGGATAAATCTTCACAGTAAACATTGCTTCTGTGGCCCTAGTGGGATCAAGAGCCATTTGAAAGCATAAGTGACCCACAGAGACTGGAAAACACCTTTAAGCTACTCAGATTCCTACACTAGGATTGTAGGAAAGGCTAAAGCATGACCAGAGTGCATTCATGAGCTCAGTGTGGTAAAACTCAGCTCTAATAGTGGAGTTTTGACTTGTGCAAAAATACTGAGCAGAGTTCCCCAAACATAACCCCCTCCCTCCTGAACTGCAAGCCTTGGAAAAACAAACCAAATGACTTATACCAACCTGCAAGTGGTTGGAGCATCTGCCAGGAGGCTCAGGAGGGATTTTGATCTCATCTGGAGACATGTTTCGCACTCTCTCTGAGAAAGAAGCTGAAGAAAGATAGCCAAGCATGAGTTCTGGCAATGCTGAGGGAAATTCAAGCCATGCAAGTCATTAAACTTGGTTTATGTCCTTGCTAGTGCTACTCTATCATTGAGAACTGATAGGTGAAGGTAACAGGGGAATGCAGTCAACTGGTACATGTTGTTTTCAAAGTGCTGAGCAAGAAGCAACTACCCTGAAGGTGAGATCATTAGGAGAGGGATATGATGGACTTGATGATCCTGGGGGTCTTTTCCAGCCTTGGTGATTCTGTGATGCTTGGTTTACTGCTATCTGCCTTCTACTGTGGTTCTGTGTCACATTCATACTTAAAACTTTATTTTCAGGGGTCTCTTCACCCCAAAATGAAAATATGAAAAGCTAAGCTGCTTCCCTCCCCTTGCAGCTGCAATTGTTGGTAAGATCCTCAAAGGCAAAGGATCTTCAGAGGAACAAAGGTTGGTTTGTGGCATGTACCTCTAAACCTCTGCACTGTGCACCACTTACTGAGCCCTTCCACTACTCCTGGGCTTTAAAGCCTTGCTCTGAACAGCTCAGATAATCTGGAGTCTGACAAAACTTGTGCCAGGATGCTCTCAGAGTCAGAACCAGACACTGTGTGTGTGTGGAGGAGCAGAGATCTAAAGCAGCCTGGCTCATTGCCTTTTTGGGGGAGGTAGAAAGACATACTTCCATGAACCAGAATGGTTCAAGAAGGGAACAACCCTCCCCAGAGCTGTCAGGAGTTACCCACAACAAATTACATTTTATCCTTACCTTAAGGTTTCCTTAACAAGCACTTTGATCTTTGCTCAGAGTCAGACTATTGCTAGAAAGAACAACTTGTTCTGGGGGGCTGAGAACAGACTGCCACATTTCTAGAGCTGGTTGTGTTGGGATAGACTATTATGGTACCTGATTGTCCTGTAAAGATCAGTTTATAGAGCTATCAGCAAAAGAAATAGCCATCATTCCCCTATTGCTTGCTGCTTCCCACTACTATGGGAAACCCAGGCAGCTTTCTAGCCAAGTCTTGCAGCAGAGATTTGTGCCACATTTAAGCAGCTTGGATTGTTTTCAACCAGAATTTGTTGAAACATCTCAGAGTCATAGCCTGTAGTGGATAAAAGAGGCCTGACACCAGCACAGGACTCATCTCAACCAAGCCATTCACATTTGAAGCTCCTCAGTGATAGAATCTGTAGAATCGNTGTGTTGAGGGCTCCAGAACTGGCCCCAGTATTGCAGAGGAGGTGTGAGCAGAGCAGAGTGCAGTGGCAGAATCACCTCTCTGGCTCTGCTGGCCACGCTTCTCTTGCTGCAGCCCAGGATGCCATTGTGCTTCTGGGCTGCCAGCGTGCACTGTTTGCTCATGGCCAGCTTCTCAGCCACCAGCACCCCAAGGCCTTTTTTGCAGTAAAACCTGCCTGAGCTGCAGTTCCAGCACACTCAAGTTCAGCTCCTTTGACTGAAGCCCAGAAGGGCTCAAAGGACAGACCCTGGTGTTTGAACACAGCAGGCTCTGCTCCCTTCCAGCACAGTCACACAGCTGAAGCTCCAGATAACCAACACTACACTTCCCATTTCCTTTGTGGCAACACAAGCACTAAGGACAATCTCCTTTGGAGATGCACAGCTGGCAGGTGACCATTCATTCCATTTGATCAAGATGTTACTGAGGGTTAAATTCTTCAGCAGTTGCTATTAAGGAACAAAACGTGTCCTTTGGCATTTACTAAGAGGATGCCTCTGTGGAAGAAGGAAAGCTTGCCAGAGCCCCTACAGAAAAGCAGGCAAAGAGGAGCTTGCTGACAACAAGGCAGACATTTGTTATAGGTTACAGCTGCTGGTGGCATGGGGAAGTCTCTAGTTTAATTAGAGTTTCAGCTACCCAGAGAGACAGTAGAGTTCATAACAGATAACACACTAGGCTTTTGGAAAAGGTGAAAGCTGATTAACAGCTTAAAGAGATTCACAACATCAGCAGAAACATTCAGAAAAGAAAAGCAGACAAATCCAAACTTTACAAAGCAAAGAAAGGACCTCAAGGAAAAATAATACAATGGATCAAGCCTAGCTCTAAGTTAGACATCCCAGTGGCTCCTTATCTTTGCAGATGACTAAAAAGCCACAGAGAAAAAAAAATGTTTATTGGAAGGGGAATTGTGGGCTCATATAAACTCGGGAAATATGGGCAAGAACTCTGTCTAGTATCAGAGAAGTCCTAAAGTCCTAAGAGTATGTTCAGCAATCAATTCAAAGCTCCTCTGAAACAGAAATAACACTAGAGGAGGGACAAGAGGTCCCAGTAAAGAGTGACTTCTCAGTTTTTGGTGTTTTCTGCTCTTTTGTTTGAGCCATGTGACAACAACTTCCCAGCATTATCCTGATGGGAGAAGGCATCTCTTAATGCCTTGCAAAGACCTGGAACTAAGACATCTTTGTCTCTTCAATCCCTTCATAGCTGAAGACTGAGTCAGCAGTGAGGCTACGTGCACCCCTGTTTCACCTCAAACTGAGCACAGCTAAACATTCATCATTATTTGGTTATTTCATCCCATTGAAGGCAGACCAAGAGGCCACATCATTAGGAATGAAAGGATGAGTTTAACCCCTGCAGGCTTCTTTTACAGTAAGTGCAGATTATCCATGCCCTCGAGCAGTCCTCAAGCTTCCTCTCATACAGAGAGCAGAATGATGATTCCAGGTCTTGCCCTAGAGGAAAAGGCTGCTGGGATTTTCATTCAAGGTAATCCTGGAGTTTACACATATGGCCACAGGCTCCTGTGTGAAAGATCTTGTGTTTTCAAAGCCTCAAGCACCACTTTCCACTGCTTAGAGAGAGGTTAAGTGCAGATGGCCAGCTAAGGGCAAGGTGTGCCCTCACAGGATCCATCCAACTGCTTTGTGTGTCCTGTTATTCCTGCCAAGAGCAAAGCTTCACTCCTGCATGAGTCACAGGCAGTGACACAGGCTGAGGCCTGGAGCTGAGCCTGTGATTTGCTGCCTCACAGCTTAGAGGATCTCCATGGGGGGACCTCAGGAAGTTGGCTGTTGGCACAATTAATCACTCTGGGCACACCCAGGTTCTGCCTCACAGTAAAATAAAGTATCTTCCTCCTGGATTCAAGTCCAGAGAAAGAACTAAGGCCATAAAGCAGATCCTATGGCCCAGGTGGAGAGTCAAGAAAGTCAGAGCCAATGCACAGCCAGGTCTGCAACTCAGAGCATCCTGCTGCTGGAGGACACACTGTTCTCAGTTCATGGATTTTCCTTCCACAAGCTGACCTTAAAGTTAAGAATTTCATCAGCTCAAGCAACAGATTCTTGTAGCTTTTGGTGCAGCATGTGCATGCACTGTGCCAAAGCAGAGATGCTCAGCTGCTCCCAGGCTCTGCTGAAGAGGCCAAAGCACAGCCAGCTGTGAGGGTGCACCTAGCAAAGGCTTCAGCATCCCACTGGGCACTGGAGGAGATTTGCTTGCCACATCGGGCTGAGGGAGCTGGGATTGTTCAGCCTGGACAAGAGAAGGCTTCAGGGGAACTACTAGTGACCTTCCAGTGCCTAAAGGGAACTTCCAAGCAGGCTGCAGAGGGCCTGTTTGCAAAGGCCTGCAGTGAAAGGACAAGGGGCAATGGTTTTAAATTGGAGAGGAGTAGATTTAGACTTGATATTAGAAAGAAGTTGCTCCCCATGAGGGTGGTGGAACACTGGCCCAGGTTGCCCAGGGAGGTGGTTGAGTTGCCATCCCTGGAGGCATTGCAGGTGAGGCTTGCCAGGGCTCTGGGCAAGCTGCTCTAGTTGGGGATGTCCCTGGCCACTGCAGGGGGGTTGGACTAGATGAGCTCCAGAGGTCCCTTCCAACCCAAACCAGTCTAGGATTCTATGATCTTGGTGAGGCAGATAATGAAATGGGAAACCAAAAGAACAGAGAGCACAGGAAGAGAGAGATGGCTTTACCTAGAGAGATCTGGGGTTTGGTAAAGCATCTTGCCTCAGTGCTCTCAGTCCAGGACTGAGAAGCCCTGTCCCTTTCAAGGTTGCCTTGTGTGCCACAAGGCACTACAGGCAGTACCAGGTGCTAGTTTGTCTAAAAAAGGTCACAGTATGCAAAAAGCTAAGCAAAGACCTGGAAAGGGTGATCAGAGGGGGCATGGCTTTCCCCTGGAGACACACAAACCAGTGGTGCCTGGTCTCTCAAAGTGCATTCTTTGGCACTCTACTCAAGCCTGCTTGGCATAAACCAGGGAGTGTGGGTTTCTGATTTCCTGGCACCAGAACAGCCAAATCAAAGGCAAGAACTGGAGGCAACAACATGCCAGTGAGTCACCCATCCATGGATGGACACTAGCTCCCTTTCTGCTCTGTGGGCTGAGAAATGCAGAAAGAGACCTGCAACTCAGCCATATTTTCTGCTCTTATGAACACTGACTTTGTGCTCAGATATTCTAAGGGCTGGAGAGAACATTTCTTACAGTCTAAAAGGTAAACAAGCATGCTGCAAAGAACTTCAGGGCAAAAATAAAAAATCCCACAATCTAGAAGTGTTATTTTGTAAGGCTGCAGGAAATAGCCAATGCAATGTCCTGCCAGCACCATACACTCTGAAGAGTGGGACAAAAGACCCAAAAGGATGCAGAAATCTCTTAAAGTAAGTTTCACATACATCTCCTGTTCCTCCACAGAGCTGAACCCTACTGAACCCTCCCCTCCCATTCTTTCAGGCTTTGATTATGTGATCACTACTTCAGCATGAATCACAGAATCCCAGAATGTTAGGGGTTGGAAGAGCCCTAGAAAGATCATCTAGTGCAACCCCCCTGCCAGAGCAGGATCACCTAGACCAGCTCACACAGCAATGTGTCCAGGCAGCTCTGCAATGGCTCCAGACAAGGAGACTCCACAGCCTCCTGGGCAGCCTGGGCCAGCGCTCTGGCACCTGAACTGCAAACAAGTTTCTCCTTGTGTTAATACTAAACCTCCTGTGGTGCAGCTTGCTCCCATTCCCTCTTGTCCTAACATTGGATGACATTGAGAAGAGCCTGGACAACCATGCCCTTCCTAGCTGCTCATCCCTCCTGTTCTCTCTGTGCCAGCTCTAGTGCTCACCTAGCATGCCCTAAGCAGATTAAGGCATGGATCCAGCTGGAAGCTCCACAGGAAAGAGCAGTGAAGGTGGATCTTCACTGGCTCCACCTCCCACACCAGCTCAAGGCACTCAGATGGGGGAGGTAAAACATCAACATTATTTCTGGCAGGAGCCTACATTTATGCTGTACTTCAGCAACTGCCTAACCATGGCTTTTAATCAAGGTGATGCTGAACAACATAAGTGTCTCTTCTGAAAAGGGCAGGCCCACAAGTGGGGTGCTGAGCCACTGTGCCAGGTTGCCCAGAGAGGTGGTGGCAGCCCCAGCCCTGGCAGTGTTGCAGGCCAGGCTGGCTGGGGCTGGGAGCGAGCTGCTCTAGTGCCAGGTGTCTCTGCCCAGGGCAGGCACAGGGGTTGGAACTAGATGAGTTTTAAAGTCCTTTTCAACCCTGGCAATTCTATGATTCTAATGCCAAAACCAGTGGACTTTGACTTCCACATCCTGATTTTAGACAAAACTTTAGATGGCCAGAATGGTGAAGATAACTGCATTGTGTCAGAAAATCCTGCACCTCTCTCCACTCAAAAATTCTACCTCTAAAATACTTCAGCTCCAGGAAGGGAGTGGTTTACACATCACACCAACCATAAGGCTCTTGTAACTGTTCCTTTTCAGCTAGATAAGATATGGTTTAATGCAAAAGACCTACAGAATCCAGCATGGCAAGTATGTTGACTTCTACAAAGCTGGTTCTGCACAAAGCCAGCCTACATGCTGCTCTGGGTGTGCTACTGTCAGGAAAGGATACTAAAGATAACCCTGGACTTTCCAGATCTAATAATGGTGCAAGCAGTGAGTAAGATGTCACAAAAATCAAGTTTCAGCAACCATTAGAAAACATAGCACAGGCTAGGTCAACACAGCAGCTCTAAATCCTTGCATGGATCACACTTCAGTGGGGATATTTGAACTAGGTTTTTGAAGCTAGAGAACATCTGTGATCATTCCTGGTTTTATTGGCTCTTACAGAGGTGTCTGGGCAATGCTACTGCTTTATTGTTTTTAAGCTCATACACAAAAAAAGCCAATGCTGCCCTTTACAGAGACATGTAATGTATATAAATATTCTCATATTTTTAGGCATGGCACCTTTCTCCCCCTCCCCAAATAAAAGACTTCACTGAAAATATTCCACTGAGAGAAAACACTGCAGGCAATAAGTCAAATTACAGCATTGAGAGGGCAGAGTGGAATTGCTTTTTTTACAAAGGGGAAGCCTAGAAGGTCTTAGTTTGAGAAAAGATGTAAATAAATACTTCTGAATAAACTTACCAACTAGCTCCTGAGGATCTCTCTTCTCCAGTTCTGAGAATTCCTAGGAGGAAAGGGGGAGAAACAGATTTTAGTCAAGGCATACTTCCAATCTAAAAAGCTATACTGTTCATTTGGTTAGAGAACTTACACCATTTTTATTCTTTTGTCTCAGCAATAAATGCAGGCTATTAGATAACAGGGCAATGTTTGCACCATGGGAAGCCAAAGCCTAACAGGATGCTCTGTTTCCTTTCAAAACTAGAGTCTAAATTGAAGGGAAGAATTTGGGCTGTGTTTCTCTAAGTCCTGGACACTCAGCTCCTTTGAATTTCCTCAAAAACTGCTGCCCTTAAGCTTCTCTTCAAAACAGATCAAACCAGAGATTCTTCTTTTGGTGACTGGCCCTTGGCACCAGCCAACAGCCAATGCTTTAGACCACAGCCAGTTGTGTGGTTGCACTTGATGATCCTGAAGGTCCTTTCCAACAGTGATGACTCTATTTCAGCCCTGGGAATGCCTAGCACAGGCCTCTCTGCAACTTGTCCTCAAAGCAGGGCCAGCAGGATGCAGCATGAAAATGCACCAAGAGGCAGCAGCAGAGCAGAGCAACTTTGGAGCAGCCTGTGAGCAGCCTCTAGAGCCACAGACCCCCAGGGCTCTGCAGGGGCTGAGCTCAGAGGTTTCCCAACTGTGCATGATGCCAGAACTCACTGCTGGAACTGTGCCATCCAGGGCTTTGCCTGAGAAACCTTCTGGGAACCCAAATGCCAGGGAGCATGGTAGTGAGGCAGATCCTGTATTCCCATTTTGGAATAATGCTCCCACTGTCCATTTTGTCTTGGCTGCTATTTTCCAGCTCTACCAGAAACTTAAGGGCAATCTCCACTGGCTTGTAATGCTCTCAACACATCTAATCCCTCCCTAGTTACATAAATTAAGGTCACTTCAGCTGCAGGAGCAGAGCAGATGTTTGCACCAGAGGCTGCTGAGCAGGAGGTGTTTGTTATGTAGGATGAAACACTTAAATCTGTTGCCACTATATTAAGAACAATGGTATGTTTTGGTGCTTCTGAGAGACCCCAAGTGAGCTCAAGTTCAGCACAAATAGTCTCTGAAACAGTATCAGCTGTATCCCAGCAGTGCCCTCTCCTCCCTGCCTCCCTCCCAAAGACCTTTTGTGACTCACTGGACTGTGTGTCCAAAATTGCTCAGTGCCTCCAAACACTGCAGCTATTCATTCAACCTGCCACAGACAGCATGCTGCCTCCCTGCTGCTTAGTTACCACTCTCTGCACCCTCTCCTTTCCACCAGTTCCAAACAGGTGAGAGATGCATAAGGTGAGCAGAAAGCACTAAGGTTACTAAGTCACATCAAGGAACAGGCTGGGCCAAAAATCACTCTGAAAAATCCACTGGTTTCCAGAGAAGCCAAAGCCCTCTGGATGCAGAAAAACAAACTCTTTGTGTGGTATTAACTGCTACAGGGCACTTTTTGTAGCCATTCATGGGGGAAAAAAGCTAAAGCAGCTGCACTGTTTTCTCTGTAAGTACATTTGGATCATGGCCATGGCAGAATTTGATGACCAGGATGGTATCTACATTAGATATCGTACTGATGGTAGCCTATTTAACCTAAGGTCATTGAAGGCCCATACTAAGCCCATAAAGCATCTTGTCTAGGAGCTGCTTTATGCTGCTGACACTGCCCTTGTTGCCCAGACAGAAGTAGCTCTGCAGTGTTTAACATCCTGCTTTGCAGCCACTGCTCAGCTTTTTGGGCTAGAAGTTAGTTTAAAGGAAACAAAAGTTTTACATCAACCTGCACCTCAGGAAGTTTTTCATCATCCT
>VWZO01010828.1:2135644-2164835 GCA_013396975.1 Bucco capensis
GTTCGCAAAGCCTAGCCATGATGATGACACTTGGATCACAAAAATACAAGGCTAAAGCTATTTTAGAAAGAAGGAACAGGTGTCTTCTCACTGGCCAGGCCCTCAGGGCCCTTTGTGAGATGGGCTCCCACCCCTCCAAGCCAATGCTCTTGGTGTAGCACATGAACAGCTCTTCTCTCTTCTCCAAGAGGCTCCAAAAAGAAGAGCACAAGCAGAAAAAAACCTACAACAGAAGCATGACATTTCAAAGCAGATAAATGATGCCAAGAGAAGAAGCCCTCTTTGGTGAGGGCACTGGAGAGGAATCCAGGGAATCTAGGCTGTGTTCTCCACAAACCTACACAGACCCAGTGCTAGGATGGTGAACCTCAACTACCCTGACCTGGTGTTAAGGTGCTGAGCCTCAGTTTGCCAGCAGAGAAATGAAGGCACCTCTGCAGTAAGTAAGGTGTTGCAAGAACAAATTCAGATTAGCATGCAAATACTGCACATGGGCTGGAGAAGTTTCTGGAGCTACAGCTAGAAGTTAAGCATATGTCCAGGCAGCATACAATGACTCATTAGGCAGTAAACATGAGCACTCAGAAAGCTTCTTTATTCTCTTTAGAAGGAGAATTTGCTTGATAGGTAATTGGAAGTATTTCTCACCTTGGTTTGAGACAACAAGCAAATATTTGGAGGTGAAAGGAGGGAACTGCTTTGTTCCAATCTGGATTGAATTACATCCTGCACTCTTATCTTTTGAAGGTTTTGTTTGAAGTGGACTGAGAGGGAAAAGGAAGAGACAGGCTACATCCCTGAGCACCTCTTGATCCTTCTTCAGCACTGTATTTATTATTCCAATATCCCTTCCATCTTCTGCCCACTTGTCCTCTCAGCATCCAAGAACACAAGAGGAAAAAAAAACAACCAACCCCATACCCAAATGACCAATATTGCCAAGCAGGTACTTAAGCAACTCAGTGGCACAAATTCAGGTGCTTTAGACACTAAATGCCCTCGGGAAGGCTGCTCTCTCTTACTGGGGCTATTAAGAGGTTTGCAGAGGTATCTGCTCTGTTTCTGTAGTTTTCAGCAGCTCATTTTCAAGTCTCTTGTAGCCTTCTGGAGTCAACACCAACCATAAGCACACAAGTCTCAGGAAACATGATCTAATATTCTGGGAGATAAATTGATGGCCTAAGACCTCTCCTGTTATGTACATGACATCTGTGTAATGTGTTAAATGTGTTAACTAACACATTTGATTCATTTCCAGCATCATCACTAAGTTGGCTTTCAGCAGATGTTTATTCTTCAGTTTCCATCCTTTAATCCTAGAGCTACAGCACCAGTCTGCCTCACTTCAAACAGCCTAAAGAAAGCCCAGCCCTACCAGGCTGCCAGTGTGCATTTACCTGGCCTGATCCACCCACACTCTTTCCACCACAGCTGCTCTAGCAAGTCTAGTCCCCACAGCCTCAGGCCATAGCCAAGCCAGCAGAAAACCCCAGAGCTACACCAAGCAAAAGCAAACAAGTTCACTAACATATTAGAGCCACACCTCACTGCCCAGAGGATAGAAATTTTGCTTACTGATGAATTACTGCCTTACCTACACCCACTGCTCCATCATTAACAAGCTGAAGACATCAACACAGCTTTTCATTAAGTCAGACTACTTTCAAGCCTCTTCAATGCCTTCAGAAAACAAAGGGATGACCAACTCCTCCTGCAGTGCTTGTTCATATTTGCTCAGTTTACTGTCTAACACTATGGCAAGGCAAGTACCAACAATTTGACCAAAGCTGCACACTTTGGCAGATGTGAGATTGAAGAAGTCTTGTTCAAATCTCTGAGTATTTACAGCCTGCAAACCTTCAGTGGAATAATCAAACAAGAGCTGTCCTACATTTCCATGAAGTCTGGGCACATGTTGAATACAATGAAATGATTAGAAAAGGCAGCATTTAAAGAAAATAATTCTGCAGATCATGAAGCTGAATGAGGAGAATCACCAAGTGGAAAAACAAGGTACAACAAATACTGCACAGTTGGTATCTTTTGGTTTCGAGAGGGCAGAAGTATTTACACTTAGATGAAAGATTGCTAAAGGAATTCCAAGGCATTTCAACAATGGCAAATTTGGAAAGGAACTGAATTTTAAAAGTAGGGAAGTTACCTAAATCCATTCAGGGAAGGATGATCTTTTTGTAAGATGACAACATCCTCAATGTCCACTGTGCTATGTGTCAGTATCTCACATGAAGAGCACAAAATCAAGCAGGTGAGTGGTTCCAAGCAGAGGGGATTTTATCTCAAATCTCTTCTATGAGAGTAAACACATGAAAGCCATCAGAGCCTTCAAGATTGCCAGAGCTACAGACACCATTTTGGCAGTTCAGTTCCACTTGGATCCTGATCACTTTCCAAAAAACAACAAGGTTAAGACTTCACTAGTGGCAACTTCCAGTGCTGCCTAGTTTTCTTCTCACAAGCTCAACTTCTGCAGCAAGTCTCTTGCTACTTGCACAAAGTCAACTTGGACACATTAGTTATGCTAAAAATTCTCTCCACTCTCCTGGAAATACAAAACTCAGGCAATATCTGTGTCCTGTTCTTCTCTCTAGTCATTTTACCCCATTTAGTATTACATGATGGCCTCTAAGGATGGCTAGACTGAGTTAAATAAAGCAGTAGTGCACTTTGGTCCTCTCAGGTGCTCAGCAGGTTTTCTGGCTGCTCTCTCCTTTGCAGCCTAGATCTCACAAGATCAACTTTTGAAGGGCCTAAAGCCAGACAGCCTTGCTCCAACAGAGCCACTGAAAGGAGTCAATGGATGCCATGGTGGTTGGCAGAGGACTGACCCTTGCTCCAACAGAGCCACTGAAAGGAGTCAATGGATGCCATGATGGTTGGCAGAGGACTGAAAAGATAATAAGACTAGCAAGAGACAAACTCCCTTCCCCTGATCTGAAGACTCTGAAGAGCTTCAACTGCTATGGGACCTTAAATCCCAAGCCCCACAATAACAATAAAAAAACCCTTGTTAGTATCTAAGTAGATCACTAACAGAAGGGACAATTTCTGTGCTTGTAGGATCAATTCTCCACATCAGCTCCCTGACAGCAGCAACAGTTTTTCTATCTCCACTCCTGTGTGTGCTCAGAAAAACACTTTCCATTTTCTCTACTTCCCCAAGACAAATGCTTGCTTCAAGTCCTGGGCAAGACAATGATGCCTGCAGAAAGCCTGACTGATAACAAACCCTGCTTGATGGCTCAGCTTTCATCTATCATAATCAGTTGAAGAGCAAGCTGAAGGGATTTGTGTGTGTGTGTACATGCCTAAAGCACTGCACTTTGGCTTAAGATTTCACCTTGCTGAGGTGAAATACAGACCAACTTTTCAGTCACAGAATGTTTCCATTCAGTTACATAAAAAACAAGCCTCTGCTCAGGTTCCATGGAAAATAAAAACAACCAAACACAATCCTCACAGCGTGGAACAGAGATTAAAGGAAGGAAGCAAAAACAATATGAATCTGAGACTGATGAATTCAAGTTTGGAAAGGCTTGCCCACAGCAGCTTTATTTAATGGAAAGAATGGGCTGACTTATAACAATGCTCACTAAATCCTTCCTGAAACATGATCCATAAATCCAGGAGAAAAAAAAGCTCATAACTGTTGGCATGAACTGTTGCCAAAAGGTACAATCTGAACCATCAGATTCTCACAGGAGCATGTGTGAGTGCAGGTGTACTTCAGACTAGGAGACCCACAGAATCACAGGATTGTCAGGGTTGGAAGGGACCTTAAAACTCATCTAGTGCCAACCCCTGTGCCTGCCCTGGGCAGGGACAGCTGGCACTAGAGCAGCTTGCTCCCAGCCCCAGCCAGCCTGGCCTGCAACACTGCCAGGGCTGGGGCTGCCACCACCTCTCTGGGCAACCTGGCACAGTGGCTCAGCACCCTCCTGGGCAACAACTTCTGCCTAACAGCCAACCTAAATCTCCCCTCCTCAAGCTTGTGTCCATTCCCCCTAGTCCAGGGAAGAAATGGTTGAACAGGGAGGCAGAAAACCCACAAACCTGATTGCTTTAACTTAGATGCAGATGGTAAGAAGTGAAGTTGATGCCAGATTTGCCACTGCTCAATTGTGTTCCCAGTCTTGTGGCCAGCTTAGCCCTTCAACTTCATTTTTTCAGCTGACTTCCAGTTAGTCTTCTAAAAGGTAGGTAGGAAGCTTCCACAGTAGCTCAATTCTCCCCCCCAACTATTGCACCTGATTGCTTGCACATCAAGAAACTTTACACCAATTTTAAGTGGCAGCCACAACAATGTATAGAGCAGTCCCACTGCTGTCATGCTACTGGGATAGTGTGAAAATATAAAAGCAGAGAACTTTGCAGTGCAGACCTTCCACTAGTAGCCAGTGGCCCTGCTGCTGTAATCATCATGACAGTGGATTTCACTCATCTGAGCCAACAAGAGCAAGACATGCTTGTAATTTTTCCTCTTCTCTGTAGTTCAGACTATCTCCTGTAGCCCTAACTTATCAACTGATAGGCTGAATATGATGGAAAGGAATTCTAACTTAGCATGAATTGTTAGAAGAATTATCTAAGCTGATAGTGAAAATGGCCTTGCCAGGGCAAGTGAGTGAAGTGTTTACAAGCAAGCAGCAAAGAAAAGAAAGACCTCTCCAAACCCTGGATCAAGTGCTTTTTTTTTCCCTTTCCTCTTTAAAGGAACATGCCAGCAATGATATTCTTGCTTTTCTACAAACATCAGAAGTGCTTATGGGAAGAGAACACCAGAAACTTCTCATTTAGAAGTGCCTGACAAGAACTCTCTCACTTCTTGCTCACCAGAGCTACCTGGCATTGGTGTGCTACCAGGCTGAGAGCAGAGTGCACGTGGCAAGTGTATTCAGAGCCTGGGGAAGGGAAAGCAAGGCAACAGAAGTACACCTTCCTCCTCCCCCACTTCTTTTCTTGTATTGTGAGAGAGGAGAATCCCAAGAGAAAGCTTGAAACAAGCCCATTTCCTAGAGCCATATCCTGTTTGCCAGCTCTGATACATGGCTCCAGGCAAAGTGCCCAGCACAGAAGAAGAAATTTTCATGATTTAGATGCTAAGAGAAGCTCAGCAGCTCAAAAATAAGCCATCTACAGGGAAAAAAAATATATATATCCAACCTCCAGTGACACTTATGTGCCATCGGTACAAAGTTACCTATTTTGAGATACTATTGTCACAGGCAAAAAGGGAAGGAAGAACAAGGCAAGAGACTGTCAGCTCCTGAGACATTCCCCAAGCATCTTATGAAATCAGAGAACCTGTGTAGCTGACACAGCCTTTCACTTTTATGCTAAATTAAGTCTAAAAATCCATCTTCATTTCACTTCAATTTCATTAAATAAACACTCACAACCCCCAAGCAAGACCTGGCAAAACATTTCAGTGAGAAAATGCCTTAGAAAGGAAGCATTCATAGCATAAAAGCCTTTAAATAGCTTCTCTGAAACTCGATGCCATTCACCTGACATATGCTATCCCAATATTTGACAAAGATTATTTGTTAGAAGTCATTTCCAGTCCAGGAACTGTGTGCCAAAACTCTTGCTTTTCAAGTGGAGCTACAGTTAATAACATCTGCCTAATGACAGCACCCTGGTCCCACAGCTCCTGTTGGATGCCTCCTCTCTCCTCCTGCACCTCTGATGCTCGGGGCCCCTCCAAGTTTAACATCTGCACATCACCCTGTGTTCATGCTTTACAACACCACTGAGTACAATCTCTCCACAGCAAGCAGGGTGCAGGGGTGTAAATGTGCACAAGAGCCTGCAGGGAAGACTGCACAGCCACACACCAGCCACCCTTGGCCTGCAGCTCTCAGCAGTCTCTACCTGAAGCCACCACAGTCTGCAGGGCTTGGAAATTCTGCTTTCAAGTCACTTTTGCTTCCTGCATGAAATACCAACAGGGCCTGAGGTGTGAATTTTAACAAGGGTAAATGTAAAGTACTGNTCACAGGAGGTTTAGTATTAACATGAGGAGGAACTTGTTTGCAGTGCAGGTGCCAGAGCACTGGCCCAGGCTGCCCAGGAGCCTGTGGAGTCTCCTTGTCTGGAGCCATTGCAGAGCTGCCTGGACACATTGCTGTGTGAGCTGGTCTAGGTGATCCTGCTCTGGCAGGGGGGTTGCACTAGATGATCTTTCTAGGGCCCTTCCAACCCCTGACATACTGGGATACTGTGAAGCTGCTTTGATGACTATTTTTTTTTACAGCTGATTGCACTGCAGAATCAAGCAGAATGAGAAGTTGGGCTGTGAGAAATCTTAAGCCTCACAGTAGCAAAGGCAATGCTCAGGAGAGCTGACAGAATGAACTCCTTGCCCAAGCTTTCTGCCCTAGTACATACTACTACAATTTCCTCTTCATGGTTTGGAGTAGAGACAAGGTGTCAAAGTGAGCATCCTCCCTGGGCTATGTGCTCCTCAAGGAATGGATCCCACAGGGTGTTTTTTTTTTGCAGATTTGGGTCCTTCTGTAGCCAGAATGGGGAAGCTGGAAGAAGCTATTTTCAGCTCTTTCTTGGTATTGGAGGCAATCCTCCATCTGTGCTGACTGCTCAGACTCTGACAGGCACCAACATGCAAACTCAGAAGAGCCTCTTTCAGCGCAGCACACTGAAATAATTGCAACAGCAGAACTGGACTTGAAGAACTTAGACCTTTATTAGGTGAAATATGCAAGGGGAAACAGCTCCAGAAAGGACTTCAAGTTTAAAGACAAAACAGAAAAAAAAGGCTGGCTCTTCCTCTGGAGACAGGCAAGCCACACCTGTGTCAATAATCTGTGGTATTTAGCACTGTGGGGAGGGAAGAGTCTGCCACAGCATGTATGCCTGGCGGGGAGGAAGGAACAAGCATGTCCATGGACATGCCTCATCTTCCAAACAGCTCAAGAGCTGGATTGAAGCCAGCAGCTCTAAAGTAGGTAAAGCCAGCTTCAGAGACCAACAATGCTGTGATCCATCTCCCTCTCAAGCAGGCAGAGCTGGAGACACAGAACTATGTGGGGCAAGGAGCAAAATAATCACAGAGATGCCAAATGATATTCTGTTTCCTGCAGGCAAAGCTGTTCAACCACCACTGATATCCTCTAGCCAAGGTCTAGTCTCTAAGGTCAACCACCTAGTTAAGAATTGGGAAGCAGGAATCAGCTATGGTAATGCCTGGGCACTCACTGGAACAGGGACAGCAATAGAAGCTGAGTTAACTCTACACCTAGAAAGACTCTCTGCACTTCATGCTGGCTGCTGAACTGCCAAACTCTCTGGTTCTCTCCACAGAGTGCTGGAAAACAGCATGCCAAACCTAAACTGAGGGAAAAATACAGAGAGTTGGAAGCACAGACAGCATTTTACACAATTACATTAGAGGAAGTTAGAATACAGAACAAGATGAATCCTAGACTGCATTGCTTAGCACTAGCACCTTCAGGCTGTGCTTATAGGGAAAGGAAGGACTGGGAAAGAAACTACTGGAGATCCAACCCTAACCCTAGCCCTGGCAAGTGTACAGCTCACAGTCTGAAAGTGTTTACAAAGAGGTACACAGCAGAGCCATAGGGAACACAAAGCCATTTTAAGCATGCAGCTGCTCTTTTGCCACTTCTGCCCATCTGAGGCCAATACTAAGCCAGATTCCCTCAAAAAGCCAAGGAGGGGAGGGGGAGGCACAGATAAAAGGGAATATAATGAAACTTCCTTTTATTTCTGAGACAGTGAGTGCTCTTCTAACACACAACCCAGTTCTTATCATAGCAGATCCAGCCACTGCAAGAGGACTAATACACAGCCAGTGCACTGCTTCAGGGTGGAACAGCAGTTGTCATACTTGTTCTTCACTTCTATCACCTTTAACATATTCTAAGCAGAACTTTTAGGACTATCTGTCAACAACGGGAAGTATCAAGGGCTGCTATTTCCTGAGCAATCTCCCAGGATTTACCACCACCAAAGCAAAAGATTCAACTTCTTTTCTCAAGTTAACTAATGCCAGCTCCTGTTTTTTTACAGCTTCCTGTGGAATCCAGAGGTCCCTTCCCAGTGCTTTAATGGTACACATTCCCAACTACACTTTTCCCCATTCTTTGGAGCAAAACAGTTATACTTGAGATGAAAGTTCCTGAGTAGGTTCAGGCACCTTTTGAGAGTCTGGCTTAATGAATGTAGCTTGAATTTAGAAAAATCAATATGCTTTATCAAGATAAGAGTTAATTACTGAGATTACATTACTTGCACACACACCCCGTTTACTGCCTCTTAGCACTTACTGCTTTTACTTTATATCAAGGTAATTTTGGTCTTTAAACAAACAAGTTCAGAGGCAGGCAAGACAAAAAAGCATTGCAGTCAAAAAGCTTCCAAGTATTAGTACACACCTACACATCCTAACACAGTAAAATTACTTTACAGGTATGCTGGCTCAATAAAAGCTAAACATAATAAAGAGTTGATGATTATCAAGCTGGTACTTAGACATGCTTAGAAACATAGTATTCCTCTGAAAATTTGACCCCTTTCTGCTAGATCTCAGTTTAACTCCCTCTCCACACAACACCACAAGGATGCTGAGGGGACTCTGAAACTCAAACTAGAACAATTCAAAGAGCAGAGCAGCTACCTGCTTTGAAAAACTGGGACCATGTGTCAGGCATTCACTTGCCAAGGGAGTGGCAATATTTATCAGCTCTCCTGCACTGGCTAGTCTGATACTGCAATCAAGGCTGGAGAGTTAATCATTTCCCCTGGGAACACTTCAGGGAGCCAAGCTGCAGGGCTGGGCTCTGGCCTTGAGCAATTCTTCCAGCCCTGCAAGATGAAGTACAGAACTCCTCAGGTGAGACTCAGAGCACAAGGGCAATATTTCATTTCAAGCTCTTTTTATTTTCCTTCTTCCTGCAGGGCTGGTCCATTTAATGAGCTCTGAAGGCTTCTATCTTGTTACAGCATCAAGGCTGTAACCATAGCCAGCTTCTGGCAGGAGCCCAAGCAACTTGCACTCACTGCACAGCCTGTTAACCCTCCTCATGCCAAACCAGCACCAAACTTCACACTCATCCCCACAATGCCCTGCATTTTGTACCCACAGCTCCATCTGTGGAAAGGAAACAAAGAACCCATCCAGGCTGTAGAATTTAGCAAGTGTGCAGATGACAGCAAGCTGGGTGCCAGTGTGGATCTGCTTGAGGGCAGGGAGGCTTTCCAGAGGGATCTGGATAGCCTGGATCACTGGGCCAAGGCCAATGCCATGAAGTTCACTAAGGCCAAATGCCAGGTGCTGCCCCTTGGCCATAGCAACCCCCAGCNCTGGAGGTGTTTAAGAGCCAGGTGGATGTTGCATTGGGGAGCATCATTTAGCAGGTTGCTAGGGCTAGGACAAAGGCTGCACTGATGATCTTCAAGGTCTCTTCCAGCTGGAACTGTTCTATGATTTCATCTTTTTAACACCAACTTCTGCCAACAGCTGCTGTTAACCATTCCCTTCTCACTTCTCAGCCAAGGCTTTGCTTTTGAATGCTTTAAAGACAGACATTTGTTTACAACTGGTGACTGAAAAGCAGAACATGTAAAGTGATTTTAGTCACTAGCAAACATGTCCTGTTCCAGAGCCTGAGCACATCCATCCAGAGCAAAATTTGGACAAGCACTTTAGTTTTACCTAGATTTGAATCTCCAGTTTTCCATGAGTGCCTAAAGCACTTGAAAATGCAGTTACAGGAGGTGATGTATCTGACTTTGCTGCTTAAAGAGGTGCTTTTTGCTGCAAGTACATAGTGTTCAAGACACACAGATGCTCACTGTGAATCCTACAGGTCAGATTTCAGGTGACTGATGAACCTTAAACATTCTTCTTCTCCTGGCACACCCTTTGCATCTGATACTATCCAAGTGCAGAAGGAGGCCAAATCACAGGATGCATCAGCAACAAGAGAACTCCTTCTTCACACAAGCTGGCTCAAGTGTCCTGGTCAATTATTCAACATACAATCTCATAGTAGCTCATTCACCATACAGCCAAAGAGGCAAAACACCAGAAAAAATTTGGAATGTATCTTCAGGGCTTGAAATGACTATAAAAAAATTGATGAATTGTAATGATTTTATCCCACTCATGTACTTTGAAGGATTTACCTTCTGTATACAGCGAGATTGAGAGCCTGGAAAAGCCCAAGTCCTATCTAAAGGCCCTCTGATACTTATTTAAACATGTCTAAGGACAAGGGGCAATGGTTTTAAATTGGAGAAGAGTAGATTTAGACTTGATATTAGGAAAAAGTTNGCCTCTGATACTTATTTAAACATGTCTAAGTCTGTGATGTCTTATCCCACTGCAGGGGGTTGGACTAGATGACCTCCAGAGGTCCCTTCCAACCCAAACCATTCTAGGATTCTATAATGGAACTGACAGAGCAACTGATACAGCATTCAGCTGGGACAAAACAAAGCTATCCAGAAGTGTTAGTAAGTTATAATCAAGTGCCTCTTTTTTGCCACATTTTGGATTTACAGTAACTACAACTCCTACTCACGAGTTGTCACAGATATCACAAGCTCAAAGCAGTGAGGAAGAATGAGGAGAACACTGCCACTTGGTGGAAAAAGGAGATAGGAAACATTTGCAACTGTTCCAAGTACAACTCTTCTGATAATGGTGTTCCATCTCCCCCCCTATCCTGACTGAAGTTCCTAGCAGCATGGCTAGTGCAGCTCCACCAGTGCCCTCCCCAGCATGCTGGGCAGCAACAGCCCTGCTCTATCAGCAGCACAGCTCTGGATTTGGACATGTTTCATGAGCCCTAGGAGCATAAGATCATTTATTCATGAAGTTGTTCTAAACCCAGTATTCTAACACTGGTCATGAGAGACTTCTCTACTGATTGTTACATCTCCCAAATCCCTGCAAAACAACAGGTGAGATGCTGGCAGAAAAACTATCTCAGATCTAAAGCCCAAGATGACTAAATTGATGAATGGAAGCCTTGATGGTGCCTCAGCCCACAGAACTATCTCTGGCAGAAGCCAGAACTCAAGTTAAAAAGCCACATCACAGCTACAGCTGATCACAAACAAACACCAAGCAATGCTGTTAAAGTCTTATTCCTCTTGTACTGAGCTTCCCCTCCCACCACCACACCACACTTCCAAATACCTTTAGGTCACCAGCCTCAGGTTTTTCAGTCTCTGAATCGTCATCTTCCTACAAGACAAGAATTTACAGGATTAAGCTTAAAGAGCAGCCTTGGCAAGGACCTGCACTTCCACCAAAGGGCTTGCATTCAGCAGCCCAGCAATAGGCCAAGACCCTTGCCACCACAGTTAGATTTGTCCCACCCACTCACAACCAGAAAGCAAGTCCTACAGTCACAGAAAGAAGTGCTTGGTTGGGTTGCTTGTTGGGGTTTGGGGTTTTTCTTTTCCCCCCACAAAACTCATGCAGCTCCTGAATGCTCAGAACTAGACAATAAGAAGCAATAGAACTTGGGGGGGGAAAGCATTTGTCATTTGAGAATTGTCTTTTGCAGTTGGCAGGGAAGGGTTTTGCCTTTGCCCCATTTAGCAGTCCTCAGAGGAAAAAGCAGCATTTGCAAGAGCTATTATAGTCCCAAGCAGACATCAGCAACAGACAGAGGACACACAGCTGGCCTGCCATGCAGGCTTGGGAAGCACCAAAGAGCCAGCGACACCAGCTGACACCACACCTTTCTTCTTTCAGTTTGGTTTGAAACTGAAAGATGGGAGAGTTAGATTAGATGTTAGGAAGAAATACTTGACAGTGAGGGTGGTGAGGCACTGGGACAGGTTGCCTGGAGGAGTTGTGGATAGCCTGGAAGTGTTCTAGGCTAGGTTGGATGGGCCCTGAGCAACCATGTCTAGTGAATGGCATCCCTGCCCATGGCAGTGGGCTTGGAATTAGATGATCTTTAAGGTCCCTTCCAACCCAAACCATTCCCTGATTCCAGGGCTCCCTGACTGATCGATTGATTCATTCCAGAGCTCCCTGACTGATCGATTGATTCATTCCAGGGCTCCCCGACTGATCGATTGATTCATTCCAGGGCTCCCTGATTGATGCACACATGCCAGTAACTCAGCCTTAGCTGTCATAGAGTTTAATAACAGTGAGTATGGAACTAGAAAAGAACCACAGCACCAAGCAACTTGGTGTTTATCACAAACTAGATTCCTCTCCCCTCCACAATCTCACCTAGATTTATCTCACCATTTTCAACAAAGCAACACTGGAGTTGAATTATCCATGGTATTGCCAGGGCAACTGAGAGAGCTCCCCAAACCTCCTAACCTAGCAGGGACATCTCTGAAACATCAGCAAACAAAGCAGCATTACTGACAACTGCCTGTCAAAAGGCAGAGGCCCTGTTAAAGCAGATAATATAACAACAGAGTTATTAGATAAAAGCCTAGGACAACCTGAGCCCAAGCTGCACTGCTTTCTATAAGCAACTCACAACAACATAAACTAGTGGTACAAGCAATATCAAAGCACCTCTCAAGTCTGGTCAAAGAATATTCAATGCAAAAAGAAAACCCCACCCAAATATTGCTGTCTGAAAGAGTGTAACCTGCACAAGTATAGGCAAAACTCTGAGTGACACCAGAGTGACTTGCTCAATTGTCACTGCCTGATGGCAATTGTATCTCCCAGGTGATGGCCAGCACTGAGCACTGTGCATGCAGCAAAGGCTACTCAGTTTACCTCCCTGTTTGTCAGGGCTAACTAAACACAAGCTTCTCCATCACACCTACCATTTTCTTCAAACTAAAGAGATGTCTGTAAAGGAGGATCTAGAATTTTTGGATATAAAATGAAGAATCACTAAAGCAGTAAAGAAGCATCATTATTTTGCTTAGCCAGAGGCCAGGAGCAGATCCTGAATGTTACTGCTTGCACTTTCTCCAGTTAACAACAGAACAAACTCAAAAACAAGAACAAGAGACAGACAACTTTCTTGTCTACTACTTGGGAAAACAGATGGCAGAAGGAGTAAAGTGTCTCATAAGAGACTGACCTCACGCACACACAGCAGACTTCAATGAGGAAAGGTCAAAGTGTTTCTTTCTTTCCTTCTTTCTTTTCCAAATAGCCAAAACATTAGAAGAGGGAGAGAATAACATATTCTTCATGTGGTATTAAGCATAAAGTTGATGAGAAATAAAGGACTAGAACCTCCCTCCCCACCCCCTACCCCCAAACTTATTGCTTTGCTTTTGCAGATACATGACAGAACCACATATCCTTTTGTGTATTACAGCTGCACTCCTAGGCAGTGAGCTACGTGCCCTGCCATACAAAATACCAGTTATCCTGATATTCAGGGGATGTTATACACATGCCATGCACCTATGACAAACAAAAGCCACTCACATCTAGACAAGACATTGTTACATCAGTGAGTGGGTTTAGTTATACACAGAAGAATCATTTAAGATATCTTTATTCTTTTCAATCATCCAGCTGACCATGCAACAGTGTGTTCCTTTCACAAGGTTCTTGTGTATGTCAAGGATGAATAAAGAATAACTTTCATTGAGTGTGGCTGTTGACTTGTAACAGCCTTTTCCCCCAAAAGAGTCACAAACAATCAACACAGTTAGTAACACACAACACGAGCTGTGCCAAGCTGCTGATGGGCTTCAAGACAAATGCTTTCTACTCGAAAAAAGTAGACCTCCACACTAAAGGTCAAATATTCCAAGTCCCAGCTTGGGTTGCTGGGCAGGACCTTTCCTTGGAGTCAGAAAAGCCTCTGCAATGCGTGAAAGTAGTCAGGGCAAGCTGTCGGAGCACAGTGGTACTTACTGACTGCCTGCTGTTCTCATCATCCTCTTCTTCATACCCGTCCTCGTCCCCATCCTGGCGGGCAAAGTCGTCCTCTCCGTACCCAACCGAGACCAGGCCTCCTTTCTCTCCTACAGAGAAAGGGAAAAAGAAAACCATGAGGAAAAGGGAGGCAGCAAGGAGCGAGGCCTTCCTCTCGCAGAGGTGAGGTGACGGCCCGGGGCAGGACGCGCCGCAGAACCCCCGCGCACGGAGCTCGCCTCTTTCCCCAGCGCCCTCCCTACCCTCACCTGTAGCCGCTCCTCCATCGCTTCCCGCCGTTCCAGCCTCGCTATCCGACTCCGGGTCCGAATCCTCAGCGTAAACCGCCAAGGAGGAGAGAACGCTGCGCTTGGCCGCCGCCATCTTCCGCCGCCGGGGGAAGGGCGTGGTATGTACCTCGGGCGCGCGGGGATGACGTCAGAGCGCAGTCACCATAGCAACGCCACCTTCCGCCTATCGCGGGCTCACGTTAAGCAGCAGGGCTTCGGGGCCCGTGCACGGCGAGGGGAGCACACCGCTCAGAGAAACGGAACGGGGTTTCTATGGCGGAGGGAGAGGCAGGTTAAGTGGTGTGCGGACGGTTTATAGAGGGACTAGCTCTTTAAGAGCTGTTTCTGACGTCATCGCGCGGCGTCGCGACAGCCCCTGCTGTACCCTGAGCAAGTGCGAGAGGCTCGGGGCCGGGCGTGGAGGGGTACGGCTGCGTTGGGGTGGGGAGTGGCAGTGAGGGGGTAGAAGGAATAGGCCCCTGGAGGAGGGGACGCTAGAGGAGAGAGCTCTTGGCCTCCTTCCCCACCCCGTGTGGGGGTGCGGGTGGGTTTGGGGGGCAGCGAGCGCCCCCCAGGGCTGTGGCCCCTATCAGGTGTTCCCCAGCCTGTGCTCCATGGAGATGGGGGGAGGGCTCGGCGGGGACGGAGTTTGTGCTGAAATAAATGATCTTGGGGTTGGCTGCAGTGAGGAGGCCTGAATAGCATCCTGGCAGGGGAGGGGGACTAAAGAAAGGGGGGAGCCTGCCAGGGCAGGTGGCACAGGTGGCAGCGTGGCGGAGCAGGGCTGGTAGCATTGAGTTTAGCAATGTTGCTGTCGCTGTTCACAGCTTCTCTAGGATGAGCGGCGAGGCTCCCCCGGGCCTGGAAGGCAGAGTGCGGAAAGCACTGCGAAAGGTCTTCGGGTTTGAGTCCTTCAAGACTTCCCTGCAGGAGAGTGCGACCATGACTGTGGCAAGAGGTGAGGCTCAGTGTCAGGAGGGTGTCAAACATGGCTGGTTGTTCATCCTCCTGTGAGGGTGATGCTGCAGGAGTTGGTATTGTGCCTGTTTTGTGGAGACCCTTCACCTGGAGAAGGCAGGGTCACACAGCCTCCTCTGCTCTGAGATCATTACAGTGGCACAGGAGCATAAGCCTGTGCTGCACACAAGCTTTCTGAGCACTGCTTGGCCCTGCCTGTTCTCCTTCACATTTGTGTTATAACACCACTATTGCATCACCCAGGAACTGGGAACTGGGAAAGTGCAGTGTTGTGGGTCAGTCCTCTGGAGTCATCTGCCTGTCCTCCTGTTAAGAGATGATACCAGCAGAAGACTTGATTTCCTGGCATCATTTCTGCTTGTTCTCTGAAGCACATGACCCAAATGAGGAACATCATTTTGCTGGTGTTAATGTATCAGTGGACATCCTGCTGGTAGCTGGACAAGCAGCTCACACATACAGGCTGCTACCCCTCAGCTGCATTGGCAGGTCTCACTTTGTGCATGAGAACAGTGTCCAACTAAACCCTCAGGATATAGTGACAGCAGGGTCATCCTGTGCAGATGTGCTGTTGACCCCAGAGAGGCTAAAAAGGAGTGTTCTGTCAGCAGGGTGTCTCTCCCTGGCTTGAAGTGGCTACTGCTTAGCACAGTGACAGTTACTAACTGAATGATGTTATCTATGTGGTTGAATCTTCCAACCCTTATTTCTTGTGAGGTACCTTTCAGGGATAAGTTTAAGAGGATGTGGTAAAGATCTGTCATGGGACTGCTAATTTGCTAACTGGAGGTCTGTGAGATGAGTGAAAGTAGCTTGTCTGGAAGAGAATTTGCATGACTAACTTGGTTAACTTCTCTTTATCTTGGTTTCTGTATATCTCCTGGTACTTTTGTAAGGCTGTTTCTAAATGTTTGCAAAGCAATCAGAGATTCTTTGAAGGAAACCATTGCAGGCATGTGAAGTATTGCTGTGCTTTTAGAACCTAAAATGAAGTGTCTTCTGTTGGTATGCCACACAGTGCACACACACCTATGGCATTGCTCATGGATTACAAGCCTTTTTGCCCACCCCTCCAGACAGAGGCCTGGGATCTCACCATCATTCAGTAGCTTTGAGCTTTCTTCTGTTGTCTTTGCAGGAGAGAAGGATGTCTTTGTATGCATGCCCACAGGGGCAGGGAAGTCCCTGTGCTACCAGCTTCCTGCAGTTCTGGCAGTGGGCATCACCATTGTCATTTCACCTCTGATTGCACTGATCCAGGTAACTGTCTCCTGTTAGCTGTGGAAAAGCAGTCAGCAAAGAAGGGGGTCAGGAGATGCTGGAGGCTCAGCTGCCTCTTGTCTTTCTCTCCACAAGTCTCTGCTCTTGGCCTGCTTCTGCATTCTCATCTTGATAACTTGGTGTGTTTTCCTTATCAGTGAAATGGAGGTTAAAAAAGTTTCCACTGTTAAGATTTGCAGGTGAAACAGAATGTGTCAGAGTGACAAATAGGTTGAGATGGGCTCAGTGAGCCTTAGAGAAGGGAGCTGGAGCAAACCTTCAGAGGTCTTCTCATCAAGCCCTGAGATGGGGGGGGGGCTATGCCTGGAAGGATCATGACATATTTCACTGTAGAACTTCAAGATCCTAGGAAAGGCTGAGAGTTGGCTTTGGAAACAGAAAACAGTGACTGTTAAATCAATCACTGGCACCAGTTACTGAGTGAAATTATGAGCTACCTGTTTTTCCTATGTTCTGCAGTGTTATGTGCTAGGTCAAGTGCAAGTGAAGAGCTCAGTGGAGGCTTAGGGAGCAGAATGTGTGTGCCCAGGGTTCAGCTGGATGTGTCTGGATGTGGTGTTGTGTTTGCTTCTTGGTTTACATGGCATGATTCTCATCCAGACTTGGTTCTGTTGCAGTGGTGATTGACATGATCCTTGTATTTTGTCCTGTCTCAGCTGTGTTCATAACATCCCTTAGCTGTTTTGGAATGAAATGCTCTCTGTTATTGGAGGCTGCTGCTATCCATTTTCCATCTGTGACATCTTGATAGTGTAAAAGCTGAGCCACACTGGTGGTTTGTTTCACTTCACTGTGGCAATGCTGAGTTACTTTCTGCAGATCCTTGCTGGTGTTCTCCAGCAGCAAAAAGGCTGTCCTAAAGTGAATTGGATGCACAGAATTGCCATTGGATGTTAGAGCTGGAGAGATACAGCTGGAGATAAAGGCATCCACAGTTGAAGTTCTAAATAGCCAAACTGGAGGTGTGTGTTGTCCTGAGACTTGATCCTGGAGGTGGAAGTTGGGATTTAGAATGACAGAATGTCAGGGGTTGGAAGGGCCCTAGAAAGATCATCTAGTGCAACCCCCCTGCCAGAGCAGGAGCACCTAGACCAGCTCACACAGCAATGTGTCCAGGCAGCTCTGCAATGGCTCCAGACAAGGAGACTCCACAGGCTCCTGGGCAGCCTGGGCCAGTGCTCTGGCACCTGAACTGCAAACAAGTTCCTCCTCATGTTAATACTAAACCTGCTGTGGTCCAACTTGCTCCCATTCCCTCTTGTCCTACCATTGGATGCCATGGAGAGGACTTCCCTTGGCTCTCTGTAATAATCTTTCTTGGTGATGGTGACTTCCTTTCTTTCCATGTGCTTTTCATTCAATGTGAATTCTGCATTCCCTCTAGGATCAAGTGGATCATTTGCTGGCTCTGAAGATCAAAGCCTGCTCTCTGAACTCCAAGCTTTCTGCCCAGGAAAAGAAAACCATCCTGGCAGACTTAACAAGTGAGAAACCCCAAGTCAAGCTCCTCTACATCACCCCAGAGATGGCAGCTGCCTCTTCCTTCCAACCCACCCTCAACTCTCTAGTGTCCAGGAAGCTTTTGGCCTACTTGATCATCGATGAGGCTCACTGTGTGTCCCAGTGGGGCCATGACTTCCGCCCGGATTACCTGCGGCTGGGAGCCTTGCGCGCTCGTGTCCCCAGCACCCCCTGCGTGGCCTTGACTGCCACTGCCACCAAGCAGGTCCAGGAGGACATTGTGGCAGCCCTGAAGCTGAAGCAGCCACTTTCGACCTTTAAAACTCCTTGCTTCAGATCTAACTTGTTCTATGATGTGCAGTTCAAAGAGCTCCTGGTGGATCCGTATGCTAACCTGAAGGATTTCTGTCTGAAGGCACTGGAAGTGAAGAACACCACTGGGGTAGGTTTTAGGTTTGGGGAAGAAGGTTAAACTGAGCCAGAATTTGGAGTGTTACCTAAAAGGAGGTTGTAGCCAGGTTGGGGTTGGTCTCTTCTCTCAGGTAACCAGCAGTAGGACAAGAGGGCATGGGATTAAGCTCTGCCAGGGGAGGTTAAGGTTAGATATTTGCCCTCGTGAGGCTCCACCTGGAGTACTGCATCCAGTTCTGGGGTCCTCAGCAGAAAAAAGATGTGGACCTGTTGGAGCAAGTCCAGAGGAGGCCACAAAGATGATTAAAGGATTGGAGAACCTCCCCTATGAAGATAGGCTAAGAGAGCTGGGGTTATTCAGCCTGGAGAAGAGAAGGCTTTGAGGGGNCTTCAAGTGATTGGTTGTGGCACTTAGTGCCATCATAGTGGTGTTGGATCAAGGGTTGGACTTGATGATCTTTGTGTCTGAATCCTCTGTGCTTCAACAGTATCTTTGATTGGTGGGGAGTCAGCTTGGAGAAGGGATGAGCTTTAGGCATGCCTCTTGTCTCCACCATACTAACAAGTGCAGCTTTCAGACAGTGTGACAGATTTTTGTCTCCCAGGTATACTCTGGTTGTGGCATCGTGTACTGCAGGATGAGGGATGTGTGTGACCAGCTGGCTATTGAACTGAGCTACAGAGGAGTCAAAGCCAAGGCATATCATGCAGGTATTGGGAACTGCAGCTGCATCTCTCAGCAGCTGCTGGAACTGATCTGGACCACCTTTAAGGCCTGGGTTGGGGCTACCTAGGAAATGGCTTTCTAGCTATGACCTGCAGTGTGTCTGATGCTCACATAGAAGGTCTGTGAGGTGAGTGTGGGGCCTTGCACAGAAGGGCATTCCCTTCACTCCAGAACTGTTGCTTTTGTTGGATCATGCATGGTCTCAATATTTCCTGCAGTGAAAGGACAAGGGGCAATGGTTTTAAATTGGAGAAGAGTAGATTTAAACTGGACATTAGAAAGAAGTTCCTCCCCACGAGGGTGGTGGAACACTGGCCCAGGTTGCCCAGGGAGGTGGTTGAGTTCCCATCCCTGGAGGCATTGCAGGTGAGGCTTGCCAGGGCTCTGGGCAAGCTGCTCTAGTTGGGGATGTCCCTGGCCACTGCAGGGGGGTTGGACTAGATGAGCTCCAGAGGTCCCTTCCAACCCAAACGGTCAGCTCACAGCGGGGGAATGGAAGGTTTGATCCCTGGAGGGATCTGAATTTTTCTCTTTGGAATGGAAACAGCTGCTGCTGACTTCTGCTTCATCCCAGGGCAATTTAAACATGGGCAGAGAGGAGTGTGTCCATCAGTCAGCTGTAGTGAGGGGGTCAGCTCACAGCGGGGGAATGGAAGAGGAAGAAAATCCTCTTGTTTCTTTCTTTCTTTTCCTTTCTTCTTTTTTTGTCGTTGTTTTTGTATCCTTTCCTCCTTTTCCCTTCTAGGGCTCAAGGCAGCTGACAGGACTTCAGTCCAGAATGAATGGATGGAGGAGAAGATCCCAGTTATAGTTGCAACCATCAGTTTTGGAATGGGAGTAGACAAAGCAAATGTCAGGTGTGTGAAGCCTGAAACCTGAGCACTGGGAAGGGAAACCCTCAGTCTCTCTGTTAGCTGATACTTCTGACTAAAATAGCTGATGAACACTTGCTAAACCCCACAAAAAACAGACCTGGAGAGTTTTTATCTTAGAAGCAGCAAAAAACAAACCTGGAAGGGGTTTGTAAAGAAATCAAAACCAAGGCAACAGAATTTCTCTTTACCAGTTAGCTTCAAAAGCAGGAAAACTGAGGGAATGCTTGGGTTTTGCCACAGCCTCCAGGGCTTCAGAAAGAGCCATCCCAACACAGTCACAGCTGTCCTTTCCACTTCTCTTAGTGCAATAGTTGCTGTCAAAAACCAGTGGGGAGAAAATCTCCACTAAGAGTAATTCATACCCCCTCTCTTAAAATAGAGCCAGCTTGTTTTTTAGAGCTCTCCTTTTGCAGTGTGATGAGAAGGGGAAAAAAGAGCAGTTCACAAGTGGCAGTAACCATATAGAAACACAGCTCTAGGCCCAAGGGCAGAAAGTCTGCACATGGTTTCAATTGCTGACAGTTCCTCTGGGACTTCTGGCACCATCATTGCTCTGTGGTGTTAGAATTCCTGCAGCACAGTGGAGTCAATGACCTGCTGAAACCACTCTGCCCTGTTCAGTACAGGAGTCATTAATACAAGGCAAAGAGTAACAGACATGCATAAGGCTGATGGAGAGTGAAATAATGCTTGGAATATGGTTAGTTTCCAAGGCATGGAGTTCAAATGCCTCTTTACAGTGTGTTCTTTATAATAAAGGACATTATAGCTGAGCCCAGGCAACAAGGCACTGCTGCTTAGCCTTTGCTCTATGTTGGCAGAGCTCTGAGTATTCATGTGTATGTTAACAATCAACTAAGATCAGGTCTGACAAGCTCTGGAGGTGACTTTTCTGGACAAAAGGGAGAGCAGAAGTGTGTCTGATGGAATCTGCTCTTCTCTCTTCAGTTTGATTTGGGATTGTTTCTCAATTCCTTCCTGATGGAGATGAAATATGTAAGGCTCTGATGCTTCCTGCCTAGCCTGTTCCTGGAGTGTTTGTGTTTGAAGAAATATATTGACTTGCTTTTGTCATTTAATCTTTCCCCACACTCATATGCATCATCCCTGCCCTCTGGGTCATGCTGGGTTGGAGGGATTTCAAATGCTGGCAGTGTTACTGTACTGTCAAATCCTCTCTCAACACAGGTATAAGCAGGTTTAAAGCAGTCTTGTAGTGGTGTGTTGAAAAAATCATCCTTCAGAGCTCACATAGAGTTTAGTAAAGCTTCCTAGTTGTATTTGTTGGCTGGGAAAGGTGCCTTCATCTACAAAGGAGCTTGCTGACACACAATTCCCCATGCAGACTTCCCTGGCAAAGAAGTCTCTTAAAAAATTGAATTGTGTTCCACAAAACAAATAGGACTTTTTGATTAATGCTATACTTCCTTGTGAAACCTCCCAAATGCTTTAAACCAATGTCCTTCTTCTCACCCTTCACAGCTCTACAATTGTCGCCACGGTTGGGACATTCACCTGCTCATTCTCTTCCATCCACTTGGAATGACATCCTGCTCACATTTTTGGCCAGCAGTGCATTTCTTTTCTTATAGCTCTGCTCCTTTCCTTGCAGATGATGTTAAGAGGACTTAAATCTCCATGTGCAGAGTCCCTTGCTCTGCTAAATCCTCTCTCCTTTATGCTTTTGCTGGCTTATTTTTTACTGCGGTCGATGTCCACACAAACAGCACAATCGTGTATGCAGTGATCTGAGGAACCTGCAGCCTTATGTTTCCTGTTGATTTCTCACATGCAGATTTGTGGCCCACTGGAATATTGCTAAGTCAATGGCTGGATACTACCAAGAGTCTGGCAGAGCTGGCAGAGATGGGAAGCCATCCCACTGCCGCCTCTACTACTCGAGGAATGACCGCGATCAAGTCAGCTTCCTGATTAAGAAGGAGCTCTCTAACATCCAGGTAAGAGCTACAGAGGAGCAGCAGAGAATTGGAAGGGGAATGGGCAGGGACAGCTGGCACTAGAGAAGCTTGCTCCCAGCCCCAGCCAGCCTGGCCTGCAACACTGCCAGGGCTGGGGCTGCCACCACCTCTCTGGGCAACCTGGCACAGTGGCTCAGCACCCTCCTGGGCAACAACTTCTGCCTAACAGCCAACCTAAATCTCCTCTCCTCAAGCTTGTGTCCATTCCCCCTAATCCTAGCACTACCTGACATCCTAACAAGTTCTTCCCCAGCCCTCTTGCAGCCCCCCTTATGTCCCACCTTGTGGAAGGCCACAAGAAGGTCTCCTTGGAGCCTTGTGTTCTCCAGACTGAATAATCCCAACTGTCTCAGCCTGTCACAGTATCCCAGTATGTCAGGGGTTGGAAGGGCCCTAGAAAGATCATCTAGTGCAACCCCCCTGCCAGAGCAGGAGCACCTAGACCAGCTCACACAGCAANCTGCCTTTGCTCTCAACTGCTTTGCTTCTTGCTTGTAGTGACCTCTGAATGTCCAAAGATGAAATGAGTTTTTTCTGGGTCTGTAGCTTTCTTTCAAGGGATAGCAGAAAAGGAGTGAAAGGGCTGCCAGCCTCAGCTGCAGCTTTAGGAGAGAGGCAGAGTGTGAGCAGAAGTCTGGAACAGAGGCAGGATGGTGACTGTACTTGTTTGCTATATTGATCAGCAGGGTGTATTTGGTCATTGCTGGAGTTACTTTACCTGATTATATTTAAATTGAAGACTATAACTGTCCTGGTCTACTTTCAGGAAAAGAAAGGCACCTTAAAAGAATCTGACAAGGCTGTGATGACAGCTTTTGATGCCATTGTGAAGTTCTGTGAGGAGCTGGGGTGAGTGCACTTCTTTCCAAGACTGTTTAATGTTGGGGAAACCATGTGCTATCCCTTCTGAAGCACTGTTAGAGCTAAGATCTTGCATGTCCAGGAAAAAGAAAACACTGAATGAATCACCTGAGATTTTGGTGCCTGGATTGAGGAAGGTGTCCCTGAGACATGTTTCACTCATTCCCACCTCTTAGTTAACTGAGCCTCAACAAGTGACATGGTGGTGTTAAACTCTAAGTCCTCTGGCTATCAGTTTTACTATGTTTTGTCTTTGATAATGGGTTGTCTTAGTTGCATTTGCTTGTGTTTTGACTCTTTCCTCCTACACTACATCATCTAAGGAGACAAGCTGACAGCCTAATCAGCATGGGATGGAAGCATTTAGGTTTAATGCTTCTCTAAATCTTAGGGGTTCCACTCTGCAAAGCACTAGGTATCCATGATTCTCATTGACCTTGCAAGGAGCTGATGGTGCTTTGAATGTTTCAAAACCAGGCCCAAACTATGGACATGTCTAAACCAAAGGCAGACAAGCAAGCACCATGTGCATTGGTCAGGTTTAGTTCATGACTTGTAAGCTGTGATTGTACTAATTGCTGTTCTAGGCTGGGGAAGACATCAAAACTATAATTTTGCTGGTGAGAGAGCAGTGTGTGTGTGCACTGCCTGGCAATGGTCAACCTGTGTCTTGCTTTCAAGTCTCTGCTTTGTTTCACTTTTCACACCTGTGTCTAGGGCAGCTTTGTCAGTGTGAATGTAACATGTGCCTCTCTCCTGCTGCCTTCACAGTATCCCAGTATGTCAGGGGTTGGAAGGGCCCTAGAAAGATCATCTAGTGCAACCCCCCTGCCAGAGCAGGAGCACCTAGACCAGCTCACACAGCAATGTGTCCAGGCAGCTCTGCAATGGCTCCAGACAAGGAGACTCCACAGGCTCCTGGGCAGCCTGGGCCAGTGCTCTGGCACCTGAACTGCAAACAAGTTCCTCCTCAGGTTAATACTAAACCTCCTGTGATCCAACTTGCTCCCATTCCCTCTTGTGCTACCATTGGATGCCATTGAGCAGAGCCTGGCTCTCTCCTCCTCACACTCACCCTTCCCATATTTCTAAGCATTGCTGAGGTCTCCTCTCAGTNCCTGAGGAAACATTGTCTTGGTATTTGTTTCTCCTTGATTCCTAAGCTGGTTATAAGTAGAGTTAGTCTCTTAGAGTGACAATCATCTCTTGGAATGGACACTAGTGCCATAAGAACTGGAGTGAGATGACTAAACTCACCTTTGCACAAACCAGAAGCAGTCACAAGCCATTCCAGGGTAGTATCCCAGTGAGGCTCAGCTCCATGTAACCATCTCACAGCATCTCCCACTTCATGCATGCTGTAGAGAGCCTGACTGCTGACTGAAGTGAGGACAATAAGGCAATAATGGAGCAACAACAGACAAAAAACATTCCCCTTTGTTCAGATGAATAGTAGTGGGAAGAGGATTTCACTAAGTACATAAAAAGAGAAATTTCTATATGGGAATCTCACTGACCTAAATAGAAATTAGAGGTCTCCCATACTTTTTCTTCCCTCCCCCAGCTTGGTACATTCTTCCTGCTGTACAACATGCCAGATACATCCCAGAGTCACATATTGCAGCAGCCCTGACTGGTTTCCCTGCTCCTAACTCTTCAGGAGACTGAGATGCTAGCTAAAGGAACAGTACATTGCATTTCCTTTTCACCTTTTGAATGACTACAGTTGTAGTCACTATGCAAACAGTGAAAGCCGAGCTGGAACTCTGCCCTTGCAAGGTCCTAAATAAGAACAAATAAAGACAGAGAGACTTGTGTACTGGCAAGCAAGTTTGTGCATAGTATATTGAAGCTATTGTCCCAGTATGACAGGAGAACAATGGGATAAGCTGCTTGTAGAGAGTGGGTTTAGACAAAGCTTTTGCTGGTCAGAGTTTCCTTTTTGCCCATTTGCAAGATGGAGAAAACCCCATGTAAGTGCAGCAGGGGAAGACATCTGTAGCAGTTTTAGGTGGTGGTTGACCATTTGCCACCTCTAACCTGTGGTTTTGCTTGAAAGCTGAAAAATCAGGCAGAGGTGAGTTGGCTTTGGTATTGGTCTAGTCATTCATTTCCTGAATACAGATAGCCTGATGTATTGAGTTTGCAGTGCACTTGCAGAACAACTTGCTAGCATTGGTGCATTGCTCTTGATGCAGGCAAGTTGCATGGAGAAAAAGAAGCCCCCAGGGAGAGGAGATATATGAACAAACATGATCAGGTGGTGGTTGGGCTGATTGTTGCTTAGCTGCAGGGCTCCAAGTACTGCATCTCAGTTCTGCTGTTTGTTCATCACTTCTATTTGTGCCTTGGAGATGAGCAACACCCATAGATGGCTGCAAATAAGACGAGAACAACAAAAACAAGACAGAAGATGCCAATCACCACTAGCCCTCCAAGAGCCCAGTCACTTGTTAGAATCAGTCTCTTGAGTTCTTCTAGACCTGAGGATGCCTCTTGTACTGGTGACATGCTGGCTTGCACCCTGCTGGAGGTAGACAAGAACAAGATCAGATCATAGAATCATAGATTATGGTTGGAAGAGAGCTCTCAGATCATCAAGTCCAACCACACCTCTCACTACCATGTCCCTGAGTACCACATCTATACATTTCTTAAACCTCCATGTCCCTCTTGGAGTGAGGGACAGTTGTTGTTCTCCTTCTCAGCAGGCAAACAGATTCAGGTGCTGGTTTGTTTTCTGCAGTGATGGCAGATCACTATGGCAATCTCTAACCAACAGGCAGACAGGACATCAAAGCTCTTCTGGCTAAGCCTTCAAAAAAGAAGCAGCCTACATCCTAGTTCTGTTAGACCCAAAGGCAGAAGCCCTGTGTGACTGTCCACCCTAGGAATTTCCTGTCTCTTTTGCTAACCACAGTTAACCTCCTGAAAGAGGAGAGCTTTGCCATTTGATAAATACCTGAAGCTGTTGTAGCTCTTTCTTCTGGTGTCTCCTCTGCAAGCCCTCCAAGAGTTCCTGGCCTGTGGTTTGGGACCCCTTTAGTGCACCAGTGACTTGTAGAGCTGCTGTGGAAGGTGCCTGTTTGTACTGCAGTCAATTATTAACAGCTGACTTTTCCTGCAAAGGTGTGGCTAATCTAATCAAAGGCCTTGAGTCTAGTTCAGCTGTCACCCAGACATTTCTTCCTGTCTATGGCTTATCCACTCAGGTACCATTGCAGTGCTGTGTCTGGGGAAGGCTGCTGCAGGTTGTGGTGGAGACAAGAGGGCTTTGTCTCCTGATCCTGACTGGATCTGTATTGGAAGCTCCATTAGGAGACTGCTATATCTACAATGAGACTGTGAGCAGCACTGCCCTCCAGTCCAAACTTCATCATGACACTTCAAGTGGATGAAGTCATTGCAGAGCCTTACACTGCTGTTAGCTGCAATAAAAGTGACTCCCTGTTGCATTCCTAACTGAAGAAGACCAGAGGGATGATGCTGGAGAGAGGTGGGAGGGGAGAAGGAGGAGACAGTGTGAGACTGTGTGTGTTTAAAAGGAAATTAGTTTGTTACAAGCCAAGCAAATCACTTTGAAACCAGAGGGATGATGTTACAGAATAGAAGCCAGTCTGTTGTCAGTAGAGCTTCAACCACTTCTCTGGAGAGGCTGGCCTCACTGTCTCTGCAGAGGAACTATTTTAACAGTCATAGCATTAGGACTGAAGTAACTATTCCCTTGCATTTCCTTCTAGGCTCACTCAGGCTTTCACAGCATGTACAGGAGTTGCTCTGTTGGAAGCAGTCTTGCCTTAGTCTATGCTCTTTTAAATCTTCCTCTGCTTTTAAAAACAGAGAGGATCCATCCTCCCTAGGGCTCAGGGCATTCCAGGTCCTTTTATGTGGGTAATGGTTGAAGGCCAAACCACAAAAGCTGTTGTGAGTGGTGAGCAGGGAGCTAGAGACTGGCATGTTTGTAGTCAATAGAAACTGCAGAGCTGCAGGCTTTGCTGGGCATCTTGCAGGCCAACCTGAAGGCAGCAGACCCTGCCCAGCCCAGGCAAGCAATTGGCATATCTAAACACCAAGTAAAGGGATAATCCAGCTGAATACAATGGTACAAAGCAGAGCATTGGGCCTGTGAGGTGCAGGCAAGTCTGTAGAAATTGGTCCAGGGAGCCCTCCTCTATGTGGTGGCAGCTGCTCTGCTCCAGAAAGCCACCTGCATTCTTTAGAGAGCTGCTTGTTTTTCTCTCCTGTTTCTAATTCAGGAACTTCCAGTGGCAGAGATAAGACAAGAGCCATTTCTCTTGTCCTGGTATCTGTCAGGAGTTGAAGCTGTGACACCACTGGGAGATCTGTAGCTTTTCCTGTTGAGATAAGGCTTGGCAGCTTGATCCTAGTGACAGCAACCTGTCAGTCTCAGAATGTTTCCAGCCTGCTGAGCTTCCTCCTGGCTGTTAGCACAGCCTGGTTCCATGCTGCTGAAACCTCTCTCAATGGGATTCTGTTCATTCCTCTAGCTGGCACTGTCTAGCACAGGCTAGGAAACAGAGTAAGCTCTGTTCTGTCACAGGAGACCTGTGACAGGAGCAGGGAGGTGATCCTGCCCCTTTGCTCAGCTTTGGGGAGGCCTCACCTCCAGTACTGCATCCAGTTTTGGGCNTAGATACAGAAGTGTCTTTTGGGTCTGTCTACTGCAAAATAGGTTCTGAGTCTTCCTGTGTCCCCTTGATTGCTACTTATTTGTGAGAGAAATGAGCAAAGACATCTCTGACAGAGAGGTTAGTCTGAGGCATCTCTGAATGTAGATTAAATTGTTGCCATGCTTGAGTTTATCCTACCCTAACACATTGGTTGGGAGTGAAAAGCTTTGGGACAGCAGAATAAAGGCCATTGCTTTGTTAGTGTGAGAGTGCATGCTCACACCACTGCAGTCTTCTGTTGGCAGTTGTCATGTTGGGGCTCAAGTTTTTACTTTCTAAGAAACATCCTCATCTTGTGCTGGAAAGTTTTTCTTTTTCTTAACAGTTTAAAAGTAACACTGGTAGTTTGAGGATTTTTTTTTTCCCCTTAAGCTCTAGACTATTCTCTGTGTTGCTGGCTACAGATATATACCAGTGTGCTGTGGTACAAAAATGCAAAATCGCTAAATCTAGTTTCTTTGCAACCATTAAAGTGCATGAGAAGCTACTGATATAATATGATTTTGACTAATTTGAGTCCAGGCATCACAGCAAAGAGGTTTCTTTACAAAGTTTTCCTCCTTTATTGTCCTTTCTGAAGTGGGCAGAATATTTCAAAGCCCACTGTTACAATTCTTTTCTCTCTAGCTAGGTGTTGGCTCTGCTATATCCATGTGTAAGCTCTTTGACTCCTCTACACTTAACAGTTGGAATATAAAGATAGATTACTTATCTGTATGCATGTAACTTGTATACCTTCTCATAAAGGTGGTTGGCTTCACACTTGAGGCTGAAAGACTAGTAGCTGACAGAGTTAGGTGCAGTATGATGCTTTTCTGCTTGGCTGTCCCACTTTTGATAGTAGTGGCCTGGGCCACAGCCTTGTACTTATATAAATCCCTTACTGAAGTTCACTGAAGTGTAAACCAAACATACACAGTGGCTGCAGGATGGAAAAGGGATTTATTTACACTTGTTCACTTCAGCCATACAGCCCATTCTTGGCTCTGCTTTGTCACAGTGCCTGCTGTCAGCTGCTGCATGTATACCCTGAAGTGACTGTGTGTCACTCCTCTGAAATGCCTTTGTGTATGCTAATAAACCTTAGGCATAATGTTTATGTCCACTAAAACAAACTGCACAGAGTGCAGGGAGTCAGGCACACAGGTTGTTTAACTAACAACAGGCATTTGTTCATCTCTGTAGCTCCCATGCTCTGTGAGGACCAATCCCCTGCAGTAAGCAGAAGAGCAAAACCACACCAGGTGTGGAGAGGGAGAACTTTTAGCAGCAGAATAATCAAATTAAGCCATAGCACTGGTGATTTTTTTTCCCCTTTTTGCCTTCATCTTTCTGTTTACAAAAGGTATTGCACATGATGTGATTTGTTTCTCTTTGGCAATTTCCCATGGTTGTAAGACAGCTGAAATAAAGCAGAGAGCATTTGTTCCCAGCTGCACTCAGAGCCTCAGCTGGCATCTCTGGAGCAGAAGGATCCACATTTTGTTGTTTACAGCTAAACATATCTGTGGCAGGTGGCTTTTGAGACAGCAGGTTTGGCCTTGATCCAGGATGTAGTGGTCCTGTAGACCTCCCAGTGATGTCAGTGGGGTTTGCTAGCACCCAGCAACTATCCTTCTACATCAGTCACTTGCATGTGGCACTGTGCCTGTTCTCTGCTTTGGTCTGTGGCTCCATGCTCACAAATCCTTAGCTGGCCCAGTCTGTTTTCTCAGCAGCATGTGTCCATGCCCCCCCCCCCCCCCCCCCCCAGCGCCCCAC
>VWZO01010828.1:2171071-2205630 GCA_013396975.1 Bucco capensis
CCCTTCCAACCCCTGACATTCTGTGATTCTGTGAAGCTGCTAAATGAGCACAGTGCAATGTAATCTTCAGAACACATTGTCAGACTAATGTCATGATCCTTTGCTCCATAGCTGTAGCTAGAGATCATGTGAAGTGAGAATAGGGTGAAGGGAGGTAAGATGAGAACCTAGCATAGAAAAGAAAGTGAACACAATGCTGATGTCTTTTGACAGGCAGTGTGGAAGTTCCTGTTGGGCTAGGGTGGCAGCCTGAAAGTTGTGGTTTCATCTGTTTCCTCTTCTGGCTGTTCCTTAAAAAATAACTCATCTATCTGGTATTGCCAGTGGGACTAGAATAATTCTTTCTGCCCTCCTCTGTGTTACAAGGTCTGGTAGAGGGAGGAATAAAACAAATCCTCTCATTTGGGTTTATTTGATTTTGAGGGGGGAACAAAGGCCAAATCTGCCATGTGCCAGGAGTTGTTAGCCTTGGTTGAAAAGAGAGCCCAGAACTAATACAGGAGGCTGCCTGACATCTGCAGGTGTGCTGCTCAGCTCCAAGGATTAGATGACCCTTTAAAACCAAGCAAGCATGTCCATTTAGAGCTTCTGTAGAGTTAGATTCCCAGAAAGTGCTAAGAGTTATTTTTAATGCAAATTCATCTTGCTGTGCCCACTGAATAAAGCTGTGGAAATTGCCATAATAGCACTGAAATTACCTTTCTCTACTGTTTTAATGGACTTAGGCCATACTGAAGCACTCACAGAAGTTGGCTGCTGAGCCCTTTTGAGACTAAAGCCATTAAAAGGCCTCAATCTAGACATTCAAGAGAAAAGCCATGGTCAAGGTTTCTTTGTGCACTGAACTGGCTCTGTGTGCTGGCTTCAAGCATGAAAAAGAGCTTTGGGATGACCATGTAAAGGGGGGAGGTCCCACATCCCTCTCTCTGCCTTAAGCTAGTCAAGTAGCTGTATTTTGGAGCTGATGGAACCTAATTGGGTTTTTTGGGGGGGCTGCCTTTGGTTTGGAAAGCTGTAGCTTATCTGTGTGTCTATACAGGTGCATCAAAAGTCAAAGTGTAGGGAGTGGGTGAGGTGAAACTTACTGCTGTGGAATGAGACAGTTGTTTAGTCATAACCCTGGTGGCATTTAAGCAGCCTATTTTAGTGCAAATAACATAAATTGGAGGTTGTGGTTTAGCCCCAGGACTGGAAGTTAGGAAGTGCCTGTACTGCTTGTGTGGCTCTGGATAAATCATCCCCAATCCTTCTGTTGGGTGACTTCATCTCTGCAAATGGCAAAACATGTAACCACCATAGGAGGTTTGTTTGCTAATTGTTGTGTGTCCAAATCTCTCACATGCTCTGAAATCTTTAGCTAGAAAGAGAGTAAGCTCCTGGTTTTGTGGCAGTTACAAAATGGAATGGCCTTTGCTAGCTAACTGTCACTTCAACCACTGAGCCTAGTGAAGATGAAAGCAGATAAAGGCATGGCTTCCACTCTTGGTTGCTCTTTACTCAGTCATGCTCTACAGGGTTTATTTCTCTTGACATGACCATGATCCTTTGGTTTTGCTGGGCTCCCTCTGTCAATGTTTGCTTGTGTGGGTTTATTGCTACAGTAATCTAAAAAGGGAGATGAAGTTTTGGAGGGAGATAAGCTGGTGGTGGTGCCCTGAAGCTGCCAATGCCTCTAGTCCTAATGCAGCAAGTGCCAGTGCAGGTGACTTGGAAATCCTCCACTGTGCCCATATTGCCCAGAGCAGCACTGCTCCAGGACCTGCCTGATGTGCCCAAGCAAGCTGAAGGCCAGGACAATATTCCCATTGCACTGTTGTCTTTTTCCCAAGACTGTGGCTGTGAAAAAGCAAGTATTTTGTGTTGGTTTTATGCAAACAAGTCAAATAAGGTGATTGAAATTGGACCAATACAGGGATGGGAAGCTTGTATGGATTGGAGTAGCTTATTTGGTAGGAAATCTTAGAAGGCAATCCCAGCCTTATGGAAGAGGAGTGCTGAGCAGTTGAAGGGCGGGGGGGGGATGCTTTTATTCTCTTCCAAAACTTTTTAAAGTAAACTCTGACTGTACTTGGCCACTTTCTTAAGAACATGAAGACTTGGCCAGTTGCTAAGCCTTGTTCTTGGATCCTGAAATGTGCTTCTGGTTTCATCTGGATAAGGTTTGCAGGACTTCCTGTCCTAAAGCAGTGCTGGCCTGCTAGGTACTGCTATAGTTTAGATGCATTTTTGGCAGAACATGTAATAATTCCTGTATGATTGTTTATTGTTCTGAGTTTGTAATGTACTTGTGAGATGAAAAGGGCTATAGAAATGTAGATGTATTATCAGTGCATGGTTTTCCCTCATCATTGTTAATGCAATCTTTGCTGCCATGACTCTAGTTGACCAGCCACGTGAATCTTAACTGTAGTTCACAGACAAGCCCTTTTTTTTTGTTTGTTTTTCCTAAAACAGGAGCAAACAGAGCCAGGCAGACCTATAATTCATTCCCAAGCAGATGAAAATAGTTTCCAGTATCAAGAGAATTCAGCCTTTTTAACAGCACACACCCAAACTGGTAAATTGCAGCTCAATGTCATGGGAGAAAAGTTTGACTTTGTCAACTGGGCTGGAAAAGAAGGCCACACATTCCTTCAGATTCCACAGCTGGCCTGCCTGGGTAGCTGTTTGGCTGGAATACCCTGTCATCTCCACCACCCTCTAGTTGGAGACTGCTTTTGAGGCAGCACTGTAAATCTTCTGTCCCTCCCCAACAACCTAATATTAGACTAATTATAAAAAGACACTGAATTCCCTGCAGTAGCAGCTTCAGTAGCTGAGCTGTGAGTCTCTACACCCTGCTTTCCTCCAGTCCATCCCACAAACAAGTCCACAAAACCCCATAGGATAATTGCTCCCTATTTAGTCCCATTTTTAAGTGGGGACACCAAAGCACTGAGCCATCCAGTGAATGGAAAAGGTCAATTTTAAAAATAAACCTGTAGCTCTTCTACAAGAGAACTTTTTTTAGGGTTGCTGGATGCTTGAATCTTGCCTCAAATTCTATTCTAATATTAGCAAAATAACCATTTCCCAGGAAGCTGACTGAGAGGTAGCTGTGTGCCTGTGAAAAGCCTTGTGTGTAGCTACTTCACAAACAGCCTGGGATCTGTCAGTAGTTTAGTGGCTGAGGTAAGGCAGAGAGTGCTGGAAACACCTCTATCTTCTTTCAGCCACCTCTGGCCTTGACTGGTCTCAGAAATCACAGGCATTGTTGTCTTGTTTGAAGCCACTTGACTGTAGGAACTCCAAACTGAAAGCTACAGCAGGTGCTACCTCACAAGAAGCTGCTTTGAACCACATCAGCTGTGGTTGCAGAGAGTAGTGGTGAGAGCCTTGCACGGAGGTGAGGAGTGGGTGCTGCTCTCCTCACCTATCTCTCTCACAGTCTCTTCAGTTTCTGCCAGTCTCCAGCATGCAGCTCTGCTCTCTGTAGGCTGTGTGGCTCAGGGAGTTGTGTTACAGAAAGGAGCTGCTCTCCCAAATGTGGTTTATTTTCTACTTCCACTCCCGTAACTGTTTTTGTGTTGCATTCAGGCTAAGAAGCTGTGCACTAGGACAGCTGTAAGACAAGCCATGTCCTGTTTCTTTTATCCAGACATGTGTTTCATATTCCTTATTCCCCCCACACACATGTACAACACTGCTGTTGCTGGACAAGCCCCCAGCCAAACCCATTAAGATTTTCTTTTGGCGAAGAAACCTTGGCATGTTTCCCTCTCTCCCTTCCTCCCTCCTGTGCCCTTCTCCCCTTGCTCCTCCCTTCTTCCTNTGTTTTTGCTGTACTTATTTGAGAAACCATCTTAACTGCAACAAACAACCTACAGAGACCCTTCATTAAGAGGGTGGAAACTTGCCTCCATCCCCTTTGAACCCAGGGCTAGACTGGAGGCATGTGGGTCTTAACTACTACATCTTCTCACCCTGGCAGTTCCAGTTGGTATTTGTACTAACTACCTAGGTCAGAAAGACCTGCCCTCCCTTCCCCTTTAAAGTGGAAATACCTGATCCTTAACATTCCTCCTTACAGGCATGTGTAGGATAACGAAGACATTTTTCTCTGACAATTGGCTTTCTGCCTCTCTCCCTACCTGTTTGTAAACAGCTGGCTGTGCCTGTGCCTCCTGGACAAGCCAAGGGGGTCCCAGCTCAGTGCTAGGAGCTGCAAGAGCTTTCAGACAGGGTTATAATCCGCTACAGATGGCAAAAACTAGAGGCTTATAAAGTCAGTCTCTTTTTCAGCCCTGCTTCCCATGCCCAGCAGCAAAAGAGAGATGGGAGCACAGGTTGTGGGATACCTCTCTATGGAAAACCAAGGCTTCTCCAACCTAAGTGATTCTATAGTGTCATGTCTTGTTCCTGTACACCATAGCCCATGGTGTGTATGCCTGTGTTCTCTCAGAGCAGTGGTTTCTCATGCTGTTTTGGATAGTAAACCAGCATCTGTGCTTGCTACACTAACTGATTCTTCTTGTTCAAACACTCTTGTGAGAAGCTGTGCAAAATCTTTCCATTCATTTCTATTGGACACAGATGCTTAACTTGCACAGTATGCAAGTTTCCCGACCAGGGTTTGTTTTCTAAGTTCTCTGTTTGCTTCAGGATTTAGGGAATAAAACTTAGCTCCAGCTGGGAGGAGCTCTGGAGAAATGCTGGAGCTGGCACCCTCTTGCTTTCACACGCGCTCGCCTGTGCTGGCAGCTCCCCGTTAACACAACACACTCCTCGTACTAGACCAGCTCTCTTGTCCACACTGAGCATTAACACGTCAAGTTATCACTCTGGAGAATGCCCTGTGCTAGAGCTGCTTATCAGCCAAGGTCACATTCCCTAACAGCCACAGAGAACTGAGCAGACAGAGAAGTAGCTTACTGCTGCTGCAGCGCAGGACTGCAGGCTGTGGCCCCTTTGTTAGCGGCACGGCTGCGGCGCAGCTTCCGCAGCAATCCGATTAAAAGCTTTTTCTCTCCCCCGCTTTGCTCCTCCTCAGTATTCCTTGCAAATAAACTCAGGCTAGCGAGCTCAGCTCTGTGGCTGCTTCAGCAGTTCACCGGGCAGAGGGCTACAAAAGCTCCAGCTACTTGCTAAGTAGCTGAACGTTAAGGTGCTACGAAGAGCGAGAGCTCAGCCTTACCGCAGCCGCGCCGCTAACTCTTCTTCTCCTCTTGTTTTCCTCTCTGGGTCTTCTTAAACTTTCACGTCATCTCTCCCCTCATCCTGGCTTGTGTCTGGCTCCTCGCTCGGCTCCTCTCCGCTCCGCTGCTGACAGCCAGCTGTTGTCTCTGCCTTTTTTTTCCCCTGTTATTGGTTGTCGTGGAGATGCGAAGTTTCGTGTTACATGTGTGCCAGAGAGAAGGGGAGGGCAGCGACGAGCCACCGCAACCCAGCCAGAGCCAGCGCGACCTCCCCGAGCCCAGCGCTTGTTGCTCGCTGCTTCTGGGCATCTCCTCTGAACCAGGGCTTTTCTTTATTTCCTTTTAATAACAGCTGTTTTTTTCTGGAGTAGAGACTTGAATAGATTCTTTCCTTGCGATAGTTTGAGGGTGTGTTAAAGCTATTAACTTTTCTTTATGCTGCCCAGTTTCCTCCTGACTCCCAAGGGAAGGAGCTTTGCTCTTGTGCTTTTTGAAGGGGCAGAGCAAGAAATGGCCAGGATGGTGCAGCACAGGCTGCTGCTGGCAGGAGAGCAGGGATGGTGCTGGTGGTGAATTTGCTCCATGCCCTTGGCCAAGTCATTCACTCTCTTGATGCTGTGGGGTTTGCTTCTTCTGGGGACAGCTAACACCTGCTCTCTTGTCACAGAGGCTTGTTGAAGTTCAGGTGGCATTACACAGGGCAAAATGGGGCAAAATGGCCATTTCACATGAACCTCTTAATTTACTCTTCTATTTGATAAAGGTCATTAAATGGCTTTTGTTCAGCAACTGCCACCTATGAAACTTGTTTGTCCTCATATGATTTTTGTCTGGTTTAATGCTTTATTCCCAGAGTTGCTGGGTTGGTTTTTTGGGGGGGGAGTTCTTTTGATAGTTCAGTTTACACATGAGGGAATACTTTTTTTTTTTCCTGGTGTGTTTTGGGAGAGGCAAAGCTTCTTTTGGGATATGTGACTTTGCAGCTTCTCTGACTATCCACCTGCTTCTACCAAGTTCAAGGGCAGGGCTCTTGTTTTACCTGGTGTGCAGAAGCAAAGAGTGCCAAAAGGAGGCACAATGCAGGCACCTGTGGTCAGTTTAGCACTTCCCTGAAATGTATTGCCACAGACAAAAAATGTGTTAATAAACTTGATTGTTGTTTGCTCTTCATCCAATCCCATGGTGTCAAATCAGGGTAGGATGTCTCAAATGAAATAATGAGTTTGTTTACCTGTTCCAAAGACCAGTGGTCAGCTTGTACATACTGCTGGTGCACTTGGGGGGAGGCACATAATACAGTTGCATATTTAAAAGATGAAATAATTTTAGGACCTGTATAATAATACAAACTACCATTAACTTATGTAACTCATCTCTTCATCTCGTGGATGTTCCTCAGGTGCTTGTGTGACTCAGGAAGTTTTCCCACCAGATGTTAATGCATAACCAATGATGTTACAGGACCTGCTACCTTCAGTTAAACATTAGTAAAACATTGTATTCAGTTAATCCACTGGTTACCCACAGTATCCCTGTTGGTAAACTCTGGTGTGGGCCTTTGGACTTGAATTCTAGGACTGCAATCTTTGTTCTGCAACTGCCTTTCCTTTATTACACAACTTGGGAGCTGAAGTGGGGCTTGTGGCCCCAGTTTGAGTAATCCTGCAGGAAGATACAGTTAGAGGAGGCTGGATGGAAAGAGCTTGGCTTTAACACTTAGAGGAGGCTGGATGGAAGAGGCTTGGCTTTAACAGTTAGATGAGGCTGGATGGAAGAGGTTTGGCTTTAACAGTTACAGGGCTTGACTTTACAAGCCTGACTGGTTAGAAACTAGAACTCTACATTCCAGTAACTTCAGAGCTGATCTCTGCTTCCACCAAAACCCTCCCTTGGGACATCTCTCTTGTTTGCATCAAGGGACAGAGGGGGGGTGTGTGTGGCTGTCCCTCCCCAGCAGAAGCCTGGTGAGTAGGCTGTAGGAGTGAGGAGAGGGCTTGACCATTGCTGTACGCCTCGGTTAACTCTAATAGAGATCAGTGCGTGCGAGAGAAAGAGACGTGGACTAATGAGAATGCCTGCCTGTTTTCTTTGGGGCAAACAAAAAGCTGACTTGCAGCTTGCTGACATTTCTATAGTCACGTTGCATTGGCAGGAAAGGCAGCACCAGTAGCTCTTTTGGAAAGGCAGGACAAGGGGATCGAATGTGTTGTCCCCATCCTGGTCCTCCCCCCCCACCCCTCCCCACCATGTGAAAGGAGCTCTTTGAGTGCCAGAGGAGAGTGAGTCAGTGTGGCTCTGCAGGGGGATATAAAGCCAGCTTTGTCAGAGCCCTCTCTAGGCTTTCAGAGCCCCAGACCATGCAGTGTAGCACTAGGCTGTTGCAGGCCTCCTTACCTGAGCAGCAGCAGCAGCAGGTCCTGCATGGTTCAGCACACACATTGCTTTGCTATGGTGACAGCAGTCTGTAACCTGCTGCTTTGCTGCTTCACTCACTCTGCTGCTTGGTAAATTAACCTCCCAGGCCGTGGGAATGAGGGAGGCAGCTGCTGCTGCTCTAGACCCTTGCAGGGTTTGTCTGTGATGCTTTGGTAGACATGCAGTTATGTTCCTCCCAGCCATGCAGACACACATGAGTTAAGAAGCAAAGTGCATTTGTTACATCTCAGGCAAGTTCAGACATGCCTTAAAGGATTTATAATAAGAGTAAATGAAGTTCTCACTCTTACTTTTCCCCCTCTGTGACCCACTTTTTGCAGATGAAGTTGGTAAGCCAACTAGGGCATTCCTTGGCAGAGAAGAAAAGTCTCCACTTTGTTCTTGCAGTGAAATAATTCTCTTCTAAAAGTAACTCATTGGTGCTTGGCTGCAGGATCTGATCTCTAAATGCCTAATGAAGTGTTCCTGTGTATCTAGTGTCAGCATTTTGGTTAAAAGACAACTGGCCACCTCTGCTGCAGAACCCTAGTTTTTAGAAAGCTCCTCTAACTTGTGCCTGCTTTCTTAATAGAAGAGGGAAAAAAACTAACCACCTGGTTCTTCTTTATCTGGCAAAATCAGAGGGAAAAAAACTAACCACCTGGTTCTTCTTCATCTGGCAAAATCAGAGGGAAAAAAACTAACCACCTGGTTCTTCTTTATCTGGCAAAATCAGAGGGAAAAAAACTAACCACCTGGTTCTTCTTTATCTGGCAAAATCAGTATCTGCAGTGGTTTAAGTGTTCTTGAAGAGAAGTTACTTCCTGCCTGTATTTGCTAATGTGTCACCAAACTCTTTTTTATTTTACATACCCAAAAGCACTGATGTCTGCCAGAAATCTTTTGAAGATTTCTGGAAGAATGGAATCATCTTCACATGGCTAATGTGCTAAGGCTGATAGAGCTGGTTGTGCAATAGTATGTGAGCAGATGGACTGGTTTTCATGGCTGTAGGACTCTACCTAAACTTTGGCTGCTGATCTGAAGCACTTGTGAGCAGATGGAGACCCAAGCTCTATTACCTGAATAGTGCTCCCTTGTCACCTCAATCTGGGCTCTGTTTCTTCAAATGGAGATTTCTTCACCTTCAAACCACAAACAATAAGATTAGAAGCTCTCCAGTGTGAAATGGACACACACACTCTAAACTCTGAGGTGTAGGGACCAGCAGGACTTATTTACCTATTTATCCTAGAGCCATTCTGATTGGACATGGAATGTGCTTGGCCAGTGATGCTGAATTAATAGCTGCATATTTCATCCACTGTGCCTTTTGCAGACCTTAAAGATCTGAAAGCATTTAGCAGGAGAGATTGATCCCACTCTTTGTTGGGAAGTGGAGGCAGGGAGACCTTAAGCAAGGTGCCAGGAACACAACCCTAGTTGTACTCCAGGATTTAATCCCTGTGATTCCTGCTGGAACAGACAATCTCTGCAAAAAAAGAAAAAGACTCAAATCTTTCTCAAAAGACACCTTGCATTTGGCTGGTGGAGTTCTTCTTCATAATAATAATAATAATAATAATTAGCAGGGCATTTTCCCTTTTGTTCCCTAGGTGTCGGCACGCTGCCATAGCAAAGTACTTTGGTGATGTCACCCCACCTTGTAACAAGTGCTGTGATTACTGCAAGAACCCAGGGGCAGTGAAAAAACAACTGGAGTCACTGGAGCTCTGCAGCAACAGCTGGAGCAAAACCTGCATTGGGCCCACAGGATCCTCCTGGGATAGCTACGACGAGGAGCTGTACGAAGGCGGGAGGAGAGGCTGCAGAGGTTTCAGCAGGTCTGGACTTTGTAGTTTAAACTCATAGAATAGAATCCTAGAACAGTTCCAGCTGGAAGAGACCTTGAAGATCATGAGTGCAGCCTTTGTCCTAGCCCTAGCAACCTGCTAAANCCCAGCCATTACAGAGAAGAGAGCATCAGCATCTGCCAGCTGCAGGCCCAGCCACTCCTGTTTTCAGCACATGTTTCTGTGTGGTAGTGTTTTCCTGTAACTTTCTGGCAGCAGGAGCTGGAATTTCATTTTCCACACATATTGGCAGCCTTGGTCACATTCATGTCCAAAAGCTGTTTTGATTGACCTAAGAATTGCTCTGCAGAATATAATGGATTCAAGAAACTAGCCTGAAATTTTGGGAAAGCAGTAAGTGAGCTGAGCTTGTTCACAGTCACATGGATCAAAAATGTTTAAATTGAGAACAACATGACAGCAAAGCATGACATGGTGCAGAGTTCATTCCTGTCTGTGGGCCTAGAAGCCTGGGGATTGCTAAATTTTAGTATTTCCCTATCAGGCTGACAGCAAGAGGAAGATGTGCAGTGGGAAACATGATTAATTCTGTAAAATGCTCAGCAGTGTGGAGGTGATAACTTCTCTTCCCCCTTGTCCTGTGGCTGAGTTGCAGTGATTGTGCAGCTCTGTCAGGGTGCAGCTTTTGCTGCCAGCTCTGCCCCTGGAGCTCTGCCAGGGTGTGCAGTGCTCTCAGCTAGCCTAGCTCTCTGCTTGAGCTTAAATAGCTTGAGACTGGCAGCTTTGTTCTTCAGGCAAGTCCAGCTGAGTCAGAGGAGACTGGTGTACTTGTGACATGAGCCTGGGTTTGATCTCAGGGCCTGGGAAGACATGGCCAATGCTGTTGGACAGCACACGGTTTGATTTATTGAACCTCACCATGACTTGGTTGTAGCTTTGCTTTGGAAGTTGTGACAGTCAAACAGTCTTCAAGCTCTGCTTTTTGATACTTGTAAGTTTTGGCTGTGCCAGCTGTGGAAGACAGTAAACATCTGGCAAGAATCAGCTGCTGCATTTCTGTGTATTAGTAGTGATGGGGACAAGGCTGTGAACAACAGAGGCTGAGGAATGGATGCTTTGCCCTTTCAGCCTTCTCTGCTCCAAGGGCAGTAGTGACTGACCAAAGGAGACCATGACACAGGGCAGTGCCTCCTCAAAGCCAGGGGAGAAGCTGGCAGAGCTTCTGAAATGGAGCCCTCCATGCTCAGAGCACTGGTTATGTGCTACTAACTCATGTTACTGCTTACTAGCTGGAGGACACTCACTACTGCCCAGGCTGAGAGATGGCAGTGAAATGAAAAGCTAAGAATTGTTCAGAAAGGATGTGACATACAGAACCTCTTGAGCTTCAACAAGACCAAGTGCAGGGTCCTGCCCCTGGGTCAGAGCAATCCCCACTATCAATCCAGGCTGGGGATGAGAAGATAGACAGCAGCCCTGCAGAAAAGGCCTTGGGGTGCTGGTGGCTGAGAAGCTGGTCATGAGCAAACAGTGCACGCTGGCAGCCCAGAAGCACAATGGCATCCTGGGCTGCAGCAAGAGAAGCGTGGCCAGCAGAGCCAGAGAGGTGATTCTGCCACTGCACTCTGCTCTGCTCANGATTCTAAATACTGGGAGACCTAGGCTTTCTGAAGCCTATCCCTTCAGTTAATGCTGCAGCTACAGAAGTGTTTGTTGCTCTCGTTCTCCAGGTATGAGGAAGAAGGCAGTGGCAATGGGGAGGAAGGCAGTGAGGAGAGTCGGAAGCGCGAGTGGAACAACTTCTACCGAAAGCAGATGAGTCTGCGCAAGGTGAGAGGTGTGCTGCTGGGACACACACACACCTGCTCTGCTCTCAGCTTCTCTTACAGACACAAAGACTTCCTGGCACTGAGCAAAGGGAATTATTGCATCTTGCTGTTGCTTATTCTGGTTTTTATTCTGGGTCAGTGACAGAATGTGCTCAGCAGAAGGATCTTGTTCTCTCTAATACCTGATACAAGTAAAAACAGATTTCCCCATTCACCTTCTCTTGCATATTCCTGTAGCAAAGGTGAAGTTTTGGCCTTGATTCTCATTCTTTGATCTTCTTTCTCCCATGTTGGGGCCTTTTCAGTGTCTTTGTCACTTCAGCATTCATTTTGCCTGGAACAGGGGTATAAAATATGTCTTTTTTGTGCTTTTAGACCTGCGTGTGTGTTACAGGAATGGAAATGTTTGACTGATCTTTGTTTTCTTCCAGGGCAAAGAACCAGAAAAGGAAGATTTTGTTCCTCCAAGTAAATATCTTCTTAGATTTATAGTGGGTTTTCTTTGGGAGAAGAAAGCCTTGTGTTTTGCAGCTGTGTGTGATTTATATAGCATCAACACTGGAGGTTATCAGTCCCTAGGCACAGAGGTTAGGCTTTTGGCTGTGTAAGCTTGGCTGGAGGAGGTAGATCAGAGCTTAGCTTTGGTTGGGGTGAAGATGTGGAATGCATCTTTCTGAACAACTTTTCCAACTAAGCAAGAGAGAAGGAAAACTCTAACCTGACTCTGTAAGCAATTTCTGCAGTGGTTATTCAGCAATATTCAATTGGGCTATAAGGAAACTGCTGAAAAGCTTTGCCATTTGTAACTGTCCTGCTTGGGGCCCTGTCTAGTAACACAGTTCTCAGGTTATTGGAATAGAATACCTGGGAGTTCATGTTACTCTATTCAACCTCTTTTCTTTTTCCATTAGTATTGTGGGGAGCAGAAAAGGGTAATTTCCTAAGAGCTAGGATTCCTTGAGAAAGGGTTTCCTGAGATGGAGAGATTTTGGAAAGTAGATAGTCTCACTGAGAGAAAAAAATCTCCTTTTGGCTTCTGGCTACTCTTTTGGAAGGTAAAAAGAGTGACTGTAGTGGTCCTTGGGTGGCTGTGCAGGGAGGAGCTTGGCAAGCAGTACTGGACTGGCACACTCCTAGGGATGCTTGGGATGTTCTCCATCAGCCCAGCCCTGCTCTGACACCTTTTCCAAATGCCTCTTGTGTGGTAGGTGCAGACTGTCCCTTGAAGGATGCCTCCAGCAGGAGAATCTCTAAGCTCACAGTGAAGGTAAGAAAGGCTGGTTAACAGTATTTTAACAAGCAAGCTTCTGCATTCCCTGTTTTCTTCCTTCAGGGATGGAAGCCTGAGGGGCACTATGACTTCTGTAGAGCATGACTGAGTATCCCATGTTTCCTAGGGAAGGGAACACTGCTTGAAGATGCTGGAAGAAGCTTTGAACACCAATCAAAAGGTTCCAGCAGCAGGAGGAAAAGGGTATGAGATAAGAGAAAAGGGGTAGCACATTAAGTCCCTTAACACAGAACCTTCTCCTCCCTGAGCACCATGACCACTCTCAGCAAATGCCTTGTGATTTGGGCACAAGGATGGAGTTTCACTTAACAGCATCCTTCCTGTAGTGATGTTCAGATCCTGCTAAATCAGCTTAATCCTAGGAGTAGCAATTTTTCCCTGTCCCACAAGATGGAGATAGTGTCCTTCTCAAACTAAGCAACTGGACAAGAGGACTTGTGATTTCAAACTGCTTTCACCACCCTGTCTAATCTCCAGCAATTCTCTGCTGCATCCCTTAGGATTTAACTGGAACTTAGCACCTATTCTTGCACCAGGGGGAGTGAATGTTATGCTTTGTAGGAGATGCTTAAGCATGAGTGTTCCCCTTGCAGATACAGACCCCAGCCTGTGTTACAGGTCAGAGCCTCATGCCTGGGCTGTGCAGCTGGAATATGAAGCTTTCCAAAGCAGTAAAATGGCTAACTCCTACAAGGCAACTGTGCTAAAGAAGGTAGGGCCATACATTTGCTGCTGTTCCTTTGCATGTGTCAAGGGCAAACAGGGTAGAGTTTGTGTGGAAATGATAAAGGAGAAGGTTTGCTTTGCATAGGATGCCTTCCAAAGCTTTTTTCTTGATTTTGTTTCCAAGAGAGCCCAGAACCATGTTGGTTTCATATCTTTGTTTGCTTTACAGGCTCTGGATGCATACAGACTAGTGCAAGCTTATCCAGATATCTTCTAGGTGTGGCAGTAAAGGGAATAGGGAGTTCCTCAGCCTTGGTTTAGGTTAGCAGGTTCCCCTATGTCTTGCTGAAGATATTTCTGTTCTTGGGCTAGGTGTCTGTCCAGGAGAGATGTTTGGTTTGTTCCTGTGATGTTTTCTATGGACAAAGGCAGGAATGCAATGGTTTTAAATTGGAGAAGAGTAGATTTAGACTGATATTAGAAAGAAGTTGCTCCCCACGAGGGTGGTGGAACACTGGCCCAGGTTGCCCAGGGAGGTGGTTGAGTTGCCATCCCTGGAGGCATTGCAGGTGAGGCTTGCCAGGGCTCTGGGCAAGCTGCTCTAGTTGGGGATGTTCCTGGCCACTGCAGGGGGGTTGGACTAGATGAGCTCCAGAGGTCCCTTCCAACCCAAACCAGGCTAGGACTCTATGATTTCTGGCCATTAGAGAATATTTCTGTTCTTTTTTTTTTTCCAGGTAGCAGAAATCAACAAAGCCTCAAAACAAGGAGACTTGTTCTCAGTCTTTGGGTCTGGAACTGGTGGCAAGAGCAGCTTGGAAACAAAGCCTGAGTGTCCAGCAGAAGAAGATTTCCTTCCTGCATCCCAGGTTTACTCGGTGAGTGAGCACAGGTGGGACAGACAAGGAGGGAATGGTGTGGGGTGCTTTATCTATCTCCTTTTCATTGTATTTTAAGTCCTTCTGTGGCCACAGCTGGGTATTTCTATTGTAATTGCTGTTCTTCTCTGTCCTTTGCTTTTGGAGCCAGATCAACTAGTCCTGCTGGTTCCTGTTAGTGAGTATAATCTAGCTATCTGCAGGCCATCCATGAAGGAAGTTTTTCTCATCTTGTTCTAGCCAAGGTTCTGTCTGCTTCCTCACTGCAGGCTTGTGACTTTAACCTAATCCATCCATAAGCCAGCAATGTGCCCTTGTGGCCAAGAGGCCAATGGCATCCTAGGATGCATTAAGAGGAGCGTGGCCAGCAGAGCCAGAGAGGTTCTTCTCCCCTCTCCTCTGCCCTGGGGAGGCCTCCCCTGGAATGCTGTGTCCAGTTGTGGACCCCTCAGCTCCAGAAGGATAGGGAGCTGCTGGAGAGAGTCCAGCACAGGGCCAGCAAGATCCTGAAAGGAGTGGAGCATGTGCCCTAGGAGGACAGGCTGAGAGAGCTGGGTCTCTGCAGCCTGGACAAGAGGAGACTGAGAGGAGACCTCAGCAATGCTTAGAAATATGGGAAGGGTGAGTGTGAGGAGGAGAGAGCCAGGCTCTGCTCCATGGCATCCAATGGTAGGACAAGAGGGAATGGGAGCAAGTTGGACCACAGGAGGTTTAGTATTAACAGGAGGAGGAACTTGTTTGCAGTTCAGGTGCCAGAGCACTGGCCCAGGCTGCCCAGGAGGCTGTGGAGTCTCCTTGTCTGGAGCCATTGCAGAGCTGCCTGGACACATTGCTGTGTGAGCTGGTCTAGGTGCTCCTGCTCTGGCAGGGGGGTTGCACTAGATGATCTTTCTAGGGCCCTTCCAACCCCTGACATTCTGTGATACTGATGTCTCAGTTGATGGTTGTGATGAGAAGTTGAGAAGCCTTCCTCAGCTTACAGCTGCACACACTGGTGCATTGTCTTAGCTCCTTTCAGGGTTCTACACACACTCTCACATCCAAAATATCTTCTCCCTTTCTCCCTAGTTCAAACCCAAGCGTGTAGGAGCAGGCTTTCCAAAGAAATCCATCTTGTTCCAGCCAGCTTCACAAGTGCTGAGGGGCCAGGAGGAGAGGGAGGTAAAGCCTGTCAGCAAAGAAGGAGATTATCCAAATGGGCAAGAGAACAGCCCCTGCAATCTGGAACTGGACACCAGCAATCCTGTTCTCCAGAAGAAAGAAACAGGAACCAAAGTAATGTGTGAAAGTGCTGGGGTAGAAATAATCCTTCCTGAAAAGAAGGAACAGCAGCTTAGTCCAAACACAAAAGCTGCCCCTCGGGAGAGCCCTGCTAAGAAGTCCAAACCTAGCAAGAAGCAGCAAATGCTTGCAGAAGCAGCTAAAAAAGAGTCACAGGATATTTCCAAATTCTTCTCCCTCCCCAAAGGTGGATCTAAAGCCAAAAGTTGCAGTTCAGCAGAGGAAGATGGCTCTTCTGTAAGCACACTACCTCAGGTTTCTCCTCAAAGCTTATGTCAAGAGAAACCAGTACCTCAGGAAAACAAAGATGTCTCTGGAGAAGATGTGACTGGAGAGTCCCAGGCAGAGAATGAAGAACTGGGAGAGACAGAAATAACACTGACTGAGAGAGAGGAGGATTTGAAGACCCAGCAGGCTGCTGAATATGAACTCCTTCAGGAAGAAATGGATGTAAAACCCAGGTAAAATCCTACATCTCTGCTTCCTTTTGCTGCCCTGCTAACAAGCTTTGTCCTGGAAACTGGGAATCTGTATTAGAACTCTGGGCTGGTGAGGGAGACTTGCTTTACTATAGAGAATCTTGTGACACCTGACAGTGAATGCAGCAATTTCTTCACTGTGGAATGATTACAATTTGCCTTCTCTCCACTATTCTTACTAGTGTTGCAGAAAATGTCACAGAAACTGAGCAGACTGGTGCTGGAGAAGGTGAGAATGGGAAGAGACCAGCACCAGATGAGGTAAGACTTTAATAGATGATGATTTCCTCTGTTCCTTCTGCTCATCTTGGGACAAGTTTCTCTCTGGAAGCAATGCTCCTGGTCTGAACTTCACCTGAGAGTGTTCTTTATCTGCAAAGAGCCCAGGTGCTATTGGAGCAGAGAGGAGAAGCATAGTTATGTTGGACAGGGTCTGGCAATTAGCTGCCCTAAGAAGAGCACAGGCTAATTGTGGTCTTGCAGGGTTAGTTTCCAAGTCCATTTGTGTGGGCAGCAGTGTATTATGTGTGCACAGCAACATGGGTTACATGGCTAGAGGGAAAGCCTGCAGGACACTGCAGAGATGCATGTTCTGAGGAGGGAATGGCTGCTTGGAAGTGTAATGCTGCCACAGGAATTAGTAGCTTTGCTATTCCTCTGTCCCATCTCCAGGATATGGAAAGTCCTGCAACAAAACGGCTACGGACAGGGGCAAGATCTTCCATTCTGTCCCAGCCAGAAAGCAAAAGCATTGGTCCAGCCAAGAAGAGGGTGACTTTTGATCCAAACTTATCACAGTGTGATAAAGAAGGAACCAGCAAGACTGTCCAGCCAGTGACCAAAGGCATGTCCCTCAAAGAGACAGCAGACATCGTTGTCAAATACTTGACCCCGTTCTACAAGGGTGGCAAATTTGCTTCCAAGGTAGGGCACACAGCTCAGGACCCTCTTTAGCAAGAGGATGCTGCACTTTGGGGATCTAAGAAGGGGAAGATGATCTAGAAACTACATTACATTTCATTTCCAAGTCACCTCTTGGTGTGTGCTTTTAGTGACTCTAGGTGCAACAACTCATCTCTCCCAAGAAAGGACTTATAGAATCATAGAAGAGTTACAGCTGGAAGAGACCTTGGAGATCATCAGTGCAGCCTTTGTCCTAGCCCTAGCAACCTGCTAAATGATGCTCCCCAATGCAACATCTACCTGTCTCTTAAACACCTCCAGGGATGGGGACTCAAGCACCTCCCTGGGCAGCCTGTTCCAATGGCTCACAACCCTTGCAGCAAAGAAATTCCTCCTAATGTCTAGCCTGAACCTCCCCTGGGGCAATTTCCATCCATTTCCCCTTGTCCTATCACTCTCCACCAGGGAGAACAGAGCAGTCCCTGCCTCTCTACAACCTCCCTTCAGGTAGTTCTAGAGAGCCAGGAGGTCTCCCCTCAATCTCCCCTTTTCCAGGCTAAACAGGCCCAGATCCCTCAGTCTTTCCTCCTCAGGCTTATGTTCTAAGCCCTTTAGCAGCTTGGGAGCCTCTGTCCCCTCTCCAGCACCTCCATGTCCCTCTTGGAGTGAGGAGCCCAAAACTGGATGCAGTACTGGAGGTGAGGCCTCCCCAAAGCTGAGCAAAGGGGCAGGATCAGCTCCCTGCTCCTGCTGCCAACACTGTTCCTGCTCCAGGCCAGGATGCCATTGGCCTTCTTGTCCCCCTGGGCACACTGCTGGCTCCTGTTCAGCTGTCACTCAGCACCCCTAGGTCCCTGTGTGCCTGGCAGCTCTGCAGCCACTGCTCCCCAAGCCTAGAGCACTGCTGGGGGTTGCTATGGCCAAGGGGCAGTTTGTGTGTGTTTGGAGTGGTACCACACTTGTTTATGTTTTCATACTAAACTCTGACACATTTTTAAGAACTCCCACATGTGGAGTGACAATAGGTGAGGTTCCATTCTGGAGAAGTTTACTTGCTGTGTTCTGTGAGGCAGCATGTGTGTGCATGTGCTTCTCCAGCACTGCAGACTCAGCTGTATGTGCGTGTTGACAACATTCTGTGGCTGCTTTGTACTACAGCCAGCCTGTGCTAAGGGCAAACCAGCTGTGGAAACAGTCTGGGGAGGGAAGTGATGCCTGCTTTGTGCTCTTTCTCTTCCCCAACTCTGCAGGAGCTGTTCAAGGGCTTTGCTAGGCACCTCTCTCACTTACTGACCAAGGAGCAGAACCCTGGCCGCAAGACTGGTGAGCTGCCCTCGGAGCTGGGGAGAGCAGCAAGAGGCTGGGCTTCTGGGGCTGCTCAAGGGAGTGGTGTCTTTAGAGGGGGAAGGGGTCTTAAGTATCATCTCAAAGGTGCTGTTTCCTCTCCTGCAGTGAAAGAGGAAGCCCAGAGACTTATCAAGGAGTTCTTCAAATCCAGGCTGAGATGTGAGAGCGAGACAGACTGGCAGGAGCTGCACACCTCAGAGAGCTGATCCTTGCGTCACCTTGGCTCTCTTCCTTCCTCCAGCAGAGGGACCAGGGGATCCTGAAGAACTCAGCCATGAAGGGTTTCATGAACCTGTGGAAGTGAGCTTTCTTTACCCACTTCTGTTCTTAGTGATGTGCACTTGCAGGAAAGCAGGTTGTGGGAACTTAAGGAGAGTTTCTCCAGTCCCCAGGGTGCTGAAGCCCTCTAGTACCTCTGGGATGCATCTGCTGTATAGGTTAGGGGCTGCTGCCTCATGTTCTGCAGCATCTCCAACTTTACCTCCCTGCAGCACTCTGGGAAGGGCTCAGACATTCCAGCTGGGACCCTGCTTTGGGGATGGCTCCTTGCCTGCTCCCTCATCTCCTAGTTCTTAGTTCAGTGTTACCTTACCAGTAGAAGCCTTATACTACAAGTTCACATGCTTTGCTCAGGGCTGCCAATGACAACCTTGATGGTTGAGTTCCTGGATGAAATGTTTTCCCTTGAAGGGCAGGAGTAGGAGGAGCATTTTGTTTTTACCATGCAGGGCAATGCCTGCTTTTTTGGAGGTGGAGAAACTTGGCTTTGTTTTCTTTTAATCAGTCCTTTTATGTTTTTTTTTGCCTTTGTTGCCTTCAGTCTGCCCTTGAACTGAAGCAGTGATGTTCTTTCAGTGTTAACCTCTCCAGTAGTAGCACCAAGGTTGCCAACACTTCTCCAGAGTTTGCTTGTGACCCCTAAAGCCATATTTGCTCCCTGTGCCTCAGCCACAGTCTGCAATAGTGAGGGCACTGCTGCTGCAGCTGGTGCAGGGATTGCCATTGCCCTCAACCTGACACTGTGGTACCTCTGCTGCTATATTTATATAAGGACCTGAACCTTTAGAGTATCAGTGGGTTTGGAAGAAGCTGATTCTCTGGCACAAGTCCTTTCTGTTGTGGTTTTGTTGGGGTTCTGCCTTTGTTGCATGCCTGTAGAGGCTGATGGCCTCAGCAAACAGGCTTTGGGCTCACTGGATGCCACAGCTGTATTTTTTTTAAGATGTACTGAAGGGTATGTGCAGAACTGACAATAAACCAATGTTCTAGCTGCTGTGGGCTCTCCCTGGAAGCTTTTTCTTGCCATTCAATCATACAAACTGGGCTAAGCTACATTAAGATTCCATCTCTGGAAACATAGACATGAAAGCTCATCTTTATCCATACAGACAGCTAATAGATGCAAGCCCAGGAGGGGATGGATGGGAAACATGTACCAGCAGACACCTCTAACCCTTTAGAGCTGCAGGTCAGCTATCTCCTGTTAGATGTGAGCCAGGATCTGTCAGGTCATAGCTTCAAAACATTGCTCTCATTTTATTCCAATCTCCTCAAGTGCAGATCCTTTTCAGTTCTGTAGTGTAGCTGTAGCAATAAAAATAAATTAAGCATTTTTGCACAAGCCAGGCCACTCCTCTACTGCAATACAAGCTCCTTTTGAATAGGCTTTCTCCCTGGGCATGGAGCCATCATTATGTGTGACAGCTGCAGGGACATGCCTGACTTCTTTCTAGCAGAGGGAAACAGATGCATGTAATTATGTCAGTAAGAAACTCATTAACAATAAACTTTCTTACCATTGCAGCTCAATCTGTGCCCCAGCAGATGTGTTAATTGTATATTAACACTGATCTGCTTTGCAATTAAGATGCTTTCTACAAGCTTCCCAAATCCTGCTCTAGGTCCTATTAGTAGAGAGAAAAAGCTGGCCTGTGGAACACAGCAGCAACTAGTGCAGTCCTTCCATGGCCAAATCTCTAGCAAGCATCAGCCTTTGCTCAGGTGAATTAAGTCAAGAGGAGTCCCACACTGCATAGCTCCAAGGCAATTGCTTGCATCTCTTCAGCTGCTCCAGGGTGGAACATGCTGTGGAAAAGCAATGAGGTGGAAAAGGTGTCTTCTTCTGCTTTGTTGAGCCACTGCATGCATTGCTTCAAGGAAGAGTACTCAAGGGGTGAGATTGTGCTCCAATCTGTCAACAAACCCTGTGCTGGCAGTCTTGGAAAGCAGCTGTCTGAGGTCATGGGTGTCTTTTGGAAGAGTCCTCTCCAGACAACAGGGCAGGGAACACTGAACAAGCTCAAAGCAAGGTCAACAATGCTGTTTTGCTTGGTCATCTTCCTCCCCTTTGGCTCTACTGGTGCAACTCTGTTTTATCCAGGATGACAACAATTGTGTGATACATTTCTTTAGCCTGTCAAGACACAAATCAGTGTCAGTCATTCTGTGCCCTAGAAATTGCAGCTTCTTATCATTAAATACACCCATAAATAATCAGCCTGGAGAAGAGAAGGCTTCAGGGGACCTACTAGTGACCTTCTAGTACCTAAAAGGAACTTACAAGAAGGCTGCAGAGGGCCTGTTTGCAAAGGCCTGCAGTGAAAGGACAAGGGGACATGGGTTTCAATTGGAGAGGAGTAGATTTAAACTGGATATTAGAAAGAAGTTGCTCCCCACGAGGGTGGTGGAACACTGACCAGGTTGCCCAGGGAGGTGGTTGAGTTCCCATCCCTGGAGGCATTGCAGGTGAGGCTTGCCAGGGCTCTGGGCAAGCTGCTCTAGTTGGGGATGTCCCTGGCCACTGCAGGGGGGTTGGACTAGATGAGCTCCAGAGGTCCCTTCCAACCCAAACCAGTCTAGGATGAAGTATCAGGTATGTGCAGGGACAGAGCTGTACTCTGGGGCCTGGCACAGAAGGGAGCAGCAGCACTGTTGCCAGGAGGAAGCTGTAGGTGCAGGTTGAGCTCACCTGTGCCAGCTCCAGCCACATAGTCTTGGGGCTGGCAGCTGAGCCATAGTTGAGCTCTATGCCAGGAAGGCCACCCTCAGACACAGGCCGCAGCGTGCGCATCCTCTGCAGCTCCTTCAGGGCAATGGTGCACGAAACCTCCTGTGGTAGGAGAAAAGCCACAAACCACTTTCTGCTGCAGTCCTTACAGATCAAAGCAGCTGATTCTCACCAAGGAGAAGCCACCTCAAGAGCCTGTTGAAAGCTGAGACAAGGACTGGGGCACTGTGTACACAATACAGGGCAGGCTCCTGCTGACAGCATGTCCCTAGAAGTCCTGCAAGACTGGGACAAACAGGAATGTGACTCTATGACTAACTCTGGACTTACAAAGGAGGCCATGGCAGTACTAAATGCTCCACCACTCTTGTCACTTGCTTTGGGCTAGGGCTCTTTGTTAGACTGGCTGTGATGCAGGCAAAGGCCTGGAGTGAAAGGACAAGGGGCAATGGTTTTAAATTGGAGAAGAATAGATTTAAACTGGACATTAGAAAGAAGTTGCTCCCCACGAGGGTGGTGGAACACTGGACTAGGTTGCCTAGGAAGGTGGTTGAGTTCCCATCCCTGGAGGCATTCAAGGTGAGGCTTGCCAGGGCTCTGGGCAAGCTGCTCTAGTTGGGGATGTCCCTGGCCACTGCAGGGGGGTTGCACTAGATGAGCTCCAGAGCTCCCTTCCAACCCAAACCAGTCCAGGATTCAAATAGAGTCTTCTCCTGTACAAGTTCTTCTAAAAGTCAGAGTGAACATCTGACAGACATGAGAGCTCTGGCCTGTAGGGAGGGATGGTCTGGCATACCTGGGTGATGCCATCCAGCACAATGATCTCCTCTGTGTTCACACCAAAGTAGCAGGGCACAGGGATTGTGCCATCGCTGACTCTCTCCACAAGGTAGATGTTGTAGCCAAAGAAAGGTAATTCCATCATGTGCTCTGGAAGAAAGCAGAAGGTGACTTTCAGGGAGCAGCTTCAAGCCAGCAATCTACAGCACCAACCTAAGCTGGTCAAAAGCTGCAAGTGTTGCCAAGCCTTTCCACATCAAAAAGTAAGATTAACAACTTCTCCCTCCCCACCCCAGGTTGCTGATACTCAATTCTCAGCACCCTGAATGGGTCTCCTGTGCTTTTCCAACCAGAATATCAATTAAAACACAACTGCAGGCTTCTAAAAAGAGGGAGAACTTCTACCATAATCACCATGCTTGGGAAGAAGTGTCAATCTGTAGGGAGAGGATGTCAGGGCATTAATTCTATGTCATGGCCTATTCCAGGCTCCAAGGATCCTCATCAAGTGTCCCAGAAGTGCATTCAGAGCAGCTTCCATCATGCTCAGGATAGACAACTGGAGCAGATCTGGATGTCTCCTCACCTATGAACTGGATTTTTGCATCCACTGGCTGGAGGGGCTGCCTGGTTTTCAGCAGCATGCCAACGTGGTTCTCCAGAGCCTGGAAGCTGATGGAGGCCTGCAGGCTCTTTGGTGTGTACTCCTTCAGCTCTTCCCTGTGCCAACAAGCAGATACTAATTCACCTTCCACCCAGCTAAACAGCAAAAGATCAAGCAGGGGGATTAAGAGCAAGAGAAAGGAGGAGCTGTGGCAACAATTTTCAGTTGCATGGCTGGAGGAAGGGAACATCAGAAACAGTGAGACCTCTGTGAGACATCCCTTCCTTCTGGAGACAGCAGGAGCTCTTCCAGCAAGGACTGTAGCATGGCAATAAAGCCACAGGGTGTTTGTTTCACAGGCAGTCTCAGCTTCTCTGCCCCTGTCTTGCTGCTGTGTGTCCAAAACACTACACAGAGCAGAGTTCTCCATGCCCAGCAGAGTTATGTCATTGCCTCCTGCTGCTGGTGCTAGAAGGGGATCTGATGGAGACATTGCCTTGACTCTGAGACAAAATGCATAAGGATACAGGAAGGAAGGAGTATGAAAAGGAAAGAGTGTGTGGCCTGAAGCTTTCCAGTACCCAGGGACATTTTCATTGCCATGAGGCATCTCACTATAGTTTCAGGTGCCCAGGATTGAAAACTCTGTCACTTGTCAGAAAGAACAAAGGGAGGATTGATCCCAACTCTAAGCTCTTGCACTTTCTTCTTGGCATCACAAACACATGGCAGTCAGAAGAAATGCCCATGGCACCCTCCTGACCCTCAGCTCGGGAGGAGTCACAGAAGGAAATGTGGCTCAGAGATGGTGAGCACTGAGAGGGTGAACAGGAGCTAAACTAAATGACATTACTCAATAGCTTATGTTCTCCAGAAGTGTCCATTCCTTAATTACCCAGAGAGTACTTTCAGGCACCTACCCCTAACCCCTGCAGTGCCAGCAGAGATACATCCCCACCCTGAGACAGACATACCTGGAAAGAGCAGAGTTCTGCTGCTCTGCTTTGGCCCAGTGCTGCAGCATTGCCAAAATGCCCACCTCCATCTCCATTTCTGTACCAGGGCTCAACAGAATCCTCCCATTCAGGTAATCCCACAGGATCTGAGAGAGAGCACAGCAAAGAGGCCTTGGTTAATCATGCCAGAAGGTACAGGCAGCTCTGGGCAGCACCAGGCTGCAAAGACCCACATCCATAGAACAGTTCCAGCTGGAAGAGACCTTGNGCTGAAGAAAGGGGCTGGAGAAGTGCACAAGCCCTGTCTGGAACAGCACAGCTCATAGGCTAGGGCTACAGGCACACTGCTGCCTTGCACCCATCGCTTCAGTTAGTAGTCATTCCCAGAAACAGCATACAAAGGTGATCAGCCAAAGTCCTCCTGCTTCTTCAGCTCCCTTGGGACACTCCTGCTGGCCTGGACACTAAGTCTGCCCCTTCTAGGGAGGCTCCTGGCCTTGTTGCTTACCTGTCCATAGTGGACATCAGTATAAATTCTGTTCTCAAAGTGCAGAGGTGTCCTCCAGATGAGCCTGTGTAAAGTCACAGTGACCAACTTGTCCTCCAGCAGGTAATCATGGAGATACTCTTCTGATCTTATTGGCCTCACCATTTTATCTGCACATTTACACAGAGAGAGGGACATCACTCTTTCTGCTGAGCTTCATGGCCTGGAACAGAAGTCTTCCTGCACACCTCTATTCCATGCATCAGCCATTCCAAAGGGCCATGGACACACACAGACACACACACACCTCTCTCAGGGACAAGCAACATAGCCTCTGAGAATGCACAATCCTTAACCCAAGTACAGAGGGAACCTCCCTGGAGCCATCAAGAGTGGGAGAAGTGTTTTGAGTACTCCCTGTTGGAGAAACTGCTTTAAGAAAGAAGCTAAAAGCTAGTCTCTACTTGCCAAGGTTATTTTTGTCACTCCTGATGGCAAGAAGAACAAATTCCTCTATCTCTTCCTGTTCGCCTGCTCCCATCTGCTCACAGATCTCCTGCAAGAGTTCCTTGGCCACCTGAAGCAAGGAAAGAAGCAAATAAATACCATGGCCAGGCAAGCCCAAAGCAGCCCCAGAGGAGCTCTAGAGGTGCTGGGTCTGTTGGAGGGCAGCAGCATGGCTCTGGGCACCACAGGAAGCAGCAAGCTGGGTGAGGCATGCCAGTGATGTGCCAGCCCTGCTCCAGGGATTCCAAGGGAGTGAGTGGGGAAAATGTTACAGCACTATGGGAAGGATAGGCCAAGCCCAAGGTTTTGGCAGCTAAGGGAATACCCTGGTGTGGTTCAGGGTCCAGATCAATAAATTGAGATCAGAAAACTCACAGTGAATGTTTTGATCCTGGTGAGGTATTCCACACCTCCGGGCATTGGTATCATTAGCCGCCGGGCACTGCGCCCCTGCTGCAAAGGACACAGCCTTTGAGCAGCAAGACATGCAGGAGCCCAGCAGCCCCACAATTCTTCCTCCCTCTCCCTCCTCATCTCTGCCTCCCACTGCTTGCTCATAATTGCTGTCTCTCCCCTGCTCATATCTCTGTGTATTCCACAGCATTGCAATTCCCCATCCCCTTACAGACACGCGCTCCATTTCCTCTCTTGGAACACTCCCCACTCCTGTCACACTGCATGTGGCATCTCCTGGTGAGCCTCTGCTCTCCCTCTGTTCCCAGCATCCCAATTCTCTGCCCCTCAGTACCAGCAGTGCCTCTAGCTCCACAGGGAAAGGGAGGTGGCGACGGCCTCCGTACAGGAAATTTTTCCTCAGGTTGCTCTGACAAATCTTGGCTATATCTGCAGGCAAAGGAAAAAGCTTCAGGGGCTGAGCCAAAGAGAGGACTAAGCCTTGTCTCCTCTGCTGTCAGGTTATCCTGGCTGCACTGAATTTAACCCAGGGCCACTGACAGGAGAGCACCTCCCATTCTGCCAGCACACACACAGATCACCAGGGACCAGCCCCAGACAGTGTCCAGGGCAGCAGAAATACAGAGGAATGACAGGATGGGAGAACTATGATTCTATGAGTCTAACTACAACCCTTCTCTCCAGCATGATTCCAACCCCAATACCTCATAGCTGATGAGTCTGGAAGACCATAGCCTACATTTCCTTCAAGGTCTAGCTGTCAAACTAAGATGTGTCAGAGACACAATTCCACCTTGCCTGGGTGAAGATGCAATGGGAAATGACTCCTGCAAGCAGAAGGACTTGAGGTCCAAAGCAGACTCTTGCCTGCAGGCTCAGCTCCCTCAGCACCCCACTCATTTCTCCTGCCCAACAGAGCTCTCCAGATTTTCCCATTGGACCATGTCCCCACCTTGGATCCTGTCATCTGTCATTGACCACTGGGCCTTAGTAACCAAGGGGCAGAAGTTTACTTTACAGGAGACAGAAAGAGCCATACCATGGTGAGTGCTAGATGGATCACTGCTGGCTAGCTGCAGAAACTTGGTGGCATAAGGCATCAGGATGTTAGAAGGGAGGAAGTACCCAGTTAGCAGGTTTAGGAGCAACCAACCACGCAGCATACTCTCCCTGTGGAACAGAAGGGATTGTGGGCACCTTGGAACAAGACAATTCCTGCTCCAAGCAGCTCAAAGTGAACCTCTGCCCTTCTGAACACCTATAGCTGGTGGCAGATAATGAGGTGGTTGCCTTTGGTCACAGGTTTCTTTTGCTGAGGAAGGGATTCAGTCAGCTATTCTAACAGTAAACAAAGAAAGGGAACAGTCAAGGCCACTCTGGTGTCACTGCTGCCACATCACAGGGCAGTGTGGGGTCAAGCCAGGCCCTAATTACTGTATCAATTCCCCAGAGGTTTGATGAGGAATCAGGACTCTTAGCAGCACCACTAGCAGGAGCTACCAGAAGAGGTTTACCAGTGCCCAGATAGATCAGCAGCCAGAGCTAAGAAGGACAAACAGCCATTGAAGTGAAAACACCAAGCCCAGTGACTGGCTAATGTCCCCTGAGTGCTCAACAAAAGCTCCAGCATCAGAGCAGCTGGGCACAGCACTTCATGAAGGGACAGCCTCTCCCCTGGTGTCCATGCAAACTGTTCCTCTGCAGCTGTGCCCTGCCAGGAGCTGGCAGTGCTGGTACTCACTGGTTAGGGTTGCGGGTGACCTGTTTGATGACCTGGCAGTAGACCTCATCATGCAAACTCTCCTTCTCTTTGCACAGCTGCATTCAGAGAGGAGAAGACAGCATCAGGAAGAGGAGGAGAGCATCAGAGAGGCCCAAGGTCATCTTTGTACCCTTCCTCTCCCAGCTCCAGAGCTCAGCCAACTTGGCTTAAAGCTTGGGCTTTGCAGCCTCTGGTTTCTAGTGCTATCTAGGCCCAAAGGAGAGGCAAGTTCTGCTCTCATCTCAAATGGGAAACCATTTACATGCAACCATATATTTCAATCAACCTCTCTGTCTCAGCTCCCTTTCTCATCTAGGAGGTTGTGTTATGGCTCTCCCAGCTCTCCCCATTCCCAGCAAGGTGAGGGGCCTTCATTCCCATTGGTGCTTCAGCAGGGGAAGGTCACAAACCTGAAGGATCTCATAGATGCATCCAACCTCATGCTGGTTCTTGGGTTTTGATAGATCTCCCATGAACTGCATCAGAGCTGCAAAGCAAAGGGTAGCTTTTAGCTCTAAGGAGAGGTGATCCTGCCACGGGACAGGGAGTAGACTAGCACTGGAAGCATGTAGTCAGTGGGGCATCAGCCCAGGCAGTGTGTGTTCTTGGACACATTTTGCCAGATGCTTTCCATATGGACACAGGTGGATATTAACTGCAGAAATGCCTTTTGAGGGCACTTCTTCTCACCCTTTTCATTGCCCACTTTGACCTTCATGAGGCATATCAAGGCCATCCTGCACACCCCTGCTCCAGTCTCTGCAGTCTTCTGTCCTAAGGAGGTACTTACTCTTGAAGTTCTTGGTAGCAAGCTCACTCAGATCACTGTCAGAGTACCCAAGCAAAGACTCTTGGATTGGCACCTGCAGGGCCACAATACAAGGGTGAGCTAGGGAGGCAGATGGCACAGAGCTGTCCTGCAGCCTTCACTAAGGACACAAGCTCCCAGCATGTAGCAGGCAGCACTGAAGAGTCAGGAACATCCAGGCTCTGCACCTTTGCCATGTGGGGACAAAGCTAGGGGCAGTGCTGGAGCTGGGATTCATGGGGAGAGACTGGGCTCACCTTGGTGTGCTGGACCAGCTCAGCTGCACTCTTCTTCTCAGCAGACATCCCCTTTTGTCTCTGCCTAGATAGAGGAGAGGGAACATGCTATCCAAGAACTAATCCCAGGAATGACCTGGTGTGGGTGAGACCACACAGGTGCTGTGTGTGTCTGTTCAGGAGGGGCCAGAGTCTACTCACATGGCCTGAGCATCTTAGAAGTAGGCTGTGGCAAAGTCCACCATGGTGTAACGATCACCTGCAGGGACTAACATGGTGCTGTTGGCTTCTGATGTCAGGCTGGGAACAGAACTCTGCAGGGACAGGCACAAAACCCACCCCAAAAGTCAGTTGAGGAACTGCAGTGTGTATTCTCCTTATCTACCAGACCTGGGAAGGCTTCATCTGTGTGTGGTGTCCTCCCTTCCCACTACAGCAGTGTTTGAGTGTCTCCATCTGCCAGGATGAAGCACTCATCTCTTCCCACTAGCCTTTGGAGGTCAGATGCTAACAGGGCCCATACCCCCTACAAGTTCACCAAGGACAACTCACCTCCCTGCTGGTATTCCTGCTCTCTGAGGAAGCTTTCATGTTCTTCTGCAGCTCTCCACGTCTGTCCATGCTGGTGCTGAGGTAATCAGGGGCTGCAGCCAACTGCACCATGCTGGTGGGGAAAATCCCACAGCGACCACCAGTGGAGCCAAACTGCCAGCCTGCAGAAACACAGCAGAAAGACTGAAGAACCATGGCAGCTACCAAGAGAAATGAGCAGGGAAGCATTCTGCTGGCAGAGGAGAGCTTTGATCTAGCCAGGCTCTCCTGCATCCTAAGAGAGCATCTGCTATAGTGATGGCAGCTGGACAAGGTGGGTTGTGGTCAGAGAAAGGCAGAGAGGAAGGCTGATGACTATGCTAGCCCTTAACAGTTTGCTTTCCTCTGGTTTACTCAACAGCAGCATGTAGAGCTTCTGGGCACCATGGGTCCAGCAAGCCCTTAAAGCCTGTCCCTACCTTTCCTGCCAATCCCAACAAGCTCCCTCACCTGGCTCCACGTCTTGCATGGGCAGTAACTCAATGAGGTCACCCTTCTTGAAGCTGAGAAGGCTCTTGTCATCTGCAATGTAGCTTTGCAGAGCAACAACATAGTTGGTATCCTGGGGAAAAAGTGATGTAGGTGTCAAATCTCATCCTTAAGATGTGTAGGACTCAGATCATGTCATCTCATGTCCATATGGGAAACTACCTTCATTCTCTACTGCACTACAGCCACTCTCTCACCTGCCTCAGCTCCTGAATGAACAGTTCCACCATGGCTTTGATGCACGGAGCCTTTGGAGAGTGCAGGAAGAGCTGCTCTGTCTTCAGAGAGAACTCCAGGCCATTGCTGCCCTTCAGCTCCACTGACAGCACATCTGCAAAGCTAAAAATGCAGCCAGTGTGCTCAGGCTCCTTCTGCCAGAGCTGGGGATGGGAGCTCATTCCAAGGACTGAGGACAGAGAGAGGCCTCAGCATACTCCAGAGAGCAGCCTTTCACTAGCCTTTCACTATATTACAAGAGTGATAGCACCGCAGGCTTTCACTGTATCACCTTGTGGTAATGTGTATGGAGTTGGCTCCCACTGAGCACTTGCTTACTGCAAGCAGAGTACAAGGTAGGAAGGAAAGGGAAGGTCCTCAAGTCATAACTGGCCTCAGACAATCCTCGAGAGCACAGCACAACCAAGGAATTCTCAGCTCACCTGTTCAGTTTGTCTCCTAACACTCTGAAAGCATCCTGCAAGTGACACATTCTCATCCTGCAGCAGCCAGTGCCCTTCTGCTCACCTGTAGCTATGGAGAACCTTCAGGTGCTCAGGATTGTAGCCAGCTGCTTCCACCACCTTCAGCAGCCTCACACCCCAGTGAGAAACACCCAGGAGCTGGACATCACTTCCATTTTCAACCTAGAAGGGAAGTGCACCAGAGAGCATCAAAGGCTTCATCCCACCTGGATAGGATGCAGCAGGGGAAGGAGATGCTCCCACATGTACCATGAAGGAGGCCCTGGGCTGAGAGAGGTGTCAAAGCCAGCAAGGTACAGAAGAAAGGAGTGATGGGATATGGTTTAGTGGCACGGTAGTGACAGGGAGATGGTTGGGCTTGATGATCTTAGAGGTCTCACCCAACCTTAATGATTCTGTGATGTGTGGCCAGGCAGGGAGACAGAAAGATTCCAAGTGAACTGGAGACACACAGCTAGAGCAAGCCTAGGGGGTGGTGAGGAGATTCAGACTCACATGAACTGGGAAAAGGCGGGAGAAGTAGTTAGCCCAGTTATCCCGAGCAGCCAGCACAATCCTCTTCTTTATCCCATCCTCCTGGATGGACTGGGCATCACTGCCAACCCGGAATGCCACTAGCAGGGTTACAAAACAGATGTAAAGACTTACTGCACTCTGGTCAGACCCCACCTGGAATACTGCATCCAATTCTGGAGCACCCAGGACAGGAAGGATATGGAGGGGCTGGAAGGTGTCCAGAGCAGAGCCATGAGCATGAGCAAAGCCTGGAGCACCTCTCCTATCAGGACAGGCTAAAAGAGTTGGGATTGTTCAGTCTGGAGAAGAGAAGGCTCCAAGGTGACCTTCTTGTGGCCTTCCAGGATCTGCAGGGGCTACAAGAGAGCTGGGGAAGGACTTGTTAGGATGTCAGACATCTATAGGACTAGGGGGAATGGACATAAGCTTGAGGAGAGGAGATTTAGTTTGGCTGTTAGGCAGAAGTTGTTCCCCAGGAGGGTGCTGAGCCACTGTGCCAGGTTGCCCAGAGAGGTGGTGGCAGCCCCAGCCCTGGCAGTGTTGCAGGCCAGGCTGACTGGGGCTGGGAGCAAGCTGCTCTAGTGCCAGCTGTCCCTGCCCAGGGCAGGCACAGGGGTTGGAAGTAGAGGAGCTTTAAGGTCCCTTCCAACCCCGACAATCCTAGGATTCTATGATTCTAAGTGTCCCTCTGCCCTGAGATTCCTTCCCACCAGTCCTCCTCAGTGATTACAGCACTGCACATGACATGCAGAGGGGGAAGGATTACACGTTACTTGCACACACCACTCTACTACTAGATTCCTCCTCTGCATAAAGCTTCTGTCAAAGAAGACAGCTGGATTTTGAGACAACTAAAAATCCCATCCTTGGATTTTTCCTACTTTCCTCTCCCTACAATTAACATATCAGAACTCAGCTTTTGTGGCTCAGAGACGTTTCAGAGCTATTTCCTGGCCCTTTGGAACAAACAACCATTCCCACACAAACAAATGTGCTTTCTGCCCTAAGTCCTGCCTGAAAAGGGCATGGAAGGCAGTTTCTCATTCCAAATCAAAAGCTGGGATGGGCACAGGGAGGGATTGTGGGGGCTGTTAATTACTCAGCAAGTCTTTCATCTTGCGCTTCTCTTCCCTGGAGATCCGGAAGCAGGAATCTGAGAAGGTGTCACGCATGATCTGCAGAGGAAGGGAACAGAGAGCCTTCCAGTGAGAAAGCTTCATCTGCTTGTGCTGGAGCATCTGAGGCTGTTCAGCTGAGTTTCAGAGAGGAGTAAACAGTGGTTTGACTTGAAGGACCTGGAGAAGAGACTGACACCACTAGGGATGCGGGAGTGAAGGCAACTTGTGCAGTGTCATTATCATAGAATCATAGAATGTCAGGGGTTGGAAGGGACCTAGAAAGATCATCTAGTGCAACCCCCCTGCCAGAGCAGGATCACCTAGACCAGCTCACACAGGAATGCATCCAGGCAGCTCTTGAATGTCTCCAAAGAAGGAGACTCAACAACCTCCTGGGCAGCCTGTTCCAGTGCTCTGTCACCCTTACTGTAAATAAGTTTTTCCTCATGTTAATACTAAACCTTCCAGAGGACAAATTAAAAACTCTACAGTAAGAAAAGAAACAATAACTGCATTTACCTGTGCCCCAAAACAAACACATCTCCCTGGGATGGGAAACTACCTCCTTCAAACTACCAGCAAGGCAGCCCAGCCTTTCCCATCACGTCCATGCCTGCAGTACTGACACTACCACTTTGTCCTCAGGGACACAGCACATACCTGTTCACACAACAGGTTCAGACAATAAGGGTGACTGAAGTTTTCTTTGGGGTAAAACACCTGCAAGAAGAGGATAAAAACAATAGTGAGGTTTACAGATGTTTGTCTCTACTGCCAGAGAGAATGGAGTTCATCTCCAAAGACAGGCAGGAAAGAGACACTGTGAATGTGAAGAGAAGAACCAGGAGCAAAGGACCAGAAGTAAAGTGGTGAGATCAAGGGACAAGCCCTGGACAGTTCAGTGCACTCTCCAACACTTGATTTTAAACACATTTGTACTATTTTAACAGGAAAGCACCAGCTAACAACAAATTCCTTTGTAGATTTCTCAGTGCTTTACAGAGGAAGGAAAAGACAAGCAGGGAAACTGAGACACAAGAGTCAGTAAGGCACAACAAGACCCAGCTCTCCTATGAGATGATCTCCTGCCTCTGACTCATGTATCCTCCTCCCAGGACTATCTTTGAGCTCTTCTATCACACTGAGTGCCTGTGACAAAACATCATGTGAACCCAGTGTAGGAGCAGTTCCCTCCCCCTGTAGCCAGCCCTCAGCTGAGGCACTGCACCTCTTTGCGCAGGAAGAGCTTCCAGGCAGGATTGACATAGGAAAAGGTGACACTGGTAGTGAGCTTGTACAGCTGGGTCTTGATGCCATCATCTTCTGCTACTCTTACAGCAGAGTCTGTGTGAGGAAAAAGAGCAGTGAAGGTGGGCTTTGCTGGCCAGGTGGGTCACCTCCCCACACTGACTGCTGGGAAGCATTAGCTATGCCAGTGCTTAGGTGAGCAGCATCTAGACACTCCTCATGTGGCCAATGTCCAAGCTCTCCCAGGCTCTCATTCTCCCTCTGAGAAACATACTTTCATTCCTCAGCCTGTCTCTAAGGACACTCCAGAAGCTCTAGAAGGTAAAACACTTGGTTTCCCATTCCTCCCCTGGTTTAAAGTTCATCTGTGGAATTGCAGCTTTGATAAAGTAGCTATGCCTCAGATAGGCAATAAACCATAGTGTGCTGGACCTTGATAAAGCTGTAGCCCAAAGGTCCTTTCTGGTTTTAGCTGCATTTCTCAGAGAAACCCAGCTCCTCCTTCATCAGTTGTGCCTGACATCCTGGCCTGCACTGGGAAGGAAGGAAAGGGTGAGAGCTGGGAAGTGCCATGCTGATCACTGGGGCAGGTTGGACCTGTGACAGTCTCTGATTTCACAGCCCACTCAGTCTTTGGGCAGCTGGCTGATGACAGAACACGTGCTGTGACTCTCCTGGGCCACTGGTCTGATTTTCATCCCACCCCTCCCTGCTACCAAATCCCACTTGGGTGAAGGCAATACTCACCCTTCCCTGTGGATTCCTGCCAGCCTTGGTTCTCAGGCTCCAGGAGAGGTGAAGGCAATGGTGGGGGAGAAGGAGAAGCAGGAGGTGGGGTAGTCTGCTGGCTGAAGATAGCCAGGAGAGGCAACTGCTTCTCCTTGATAGAGCTGGAAGCTGAGCCTGGCTTGGGTTTGGTAGGTGGAGGTGTTTTCTTCTTTTGTGGCTGAGGGGATGGCTGCAAGACAGCAAATCCATTTGACCCAATCATTACTGTGCTCTCTGCTGACACTGCTGTTATAAATCACCCCTAGGGCAGCAGTCCAACCCTGGAAGCAAGATCTGTGTGAATAGGGACACAAGGACCTTTAAATCCACACATGATCTACAGTGAGATGAAGATCAACCAAACCCAGGTGCAGAGAATCAAGTACTTTAGGTTGAAGCCTCCAGTTGGGAAGGGGTGGGAAAAAACCAGACATGAATGGGTCAAGACCTTGGTGTGAAATGTGGGGACCACGATTTGCTTGCTTCCAGATCAGCCTTAAACATATCACAATAGGATTTGCTGCTCCAGACTCCAAGTGACTGGAACCCAGTCTGGGATGGCAAACACCATGGTGTAAGCTCACAGCTATCTAGTAGTCTGTTTGGGCTGTTCTCCCTAGTGGAGAGTGCTAGGATGAGGGGAAATGGATGGAAATTGTGCCAGGGAGGTTCAGGCTAGACATTAGGAGGAATTTCTTTGCTGCAAGGGTTGTGAGCCATTGGAACAGGCTGCCCAGGGAGGTGCTGGAGTCCCCATCCCTGGAGGTGTTTAAGAGACACATGGATGTTGCATTGGGGAGCATCATTAAGCAGGTTGCTAGGGCTAGGACAAAGGCTGCACTGATGAGCTTCAAGGTCTCTTCCAGCTGGAACTGTTCTAGGATTCTATAGTCCAACAAGAAATCACCTGGCTGCTATTGCACTGCCAGGTAGATCCCAACCTGTTGGAGAATGGATGAACAGGCCCTCTCTGCTGAGCTCTTAAAGGCAACCAGAGAGCAAAGAACTCACTGGTTTGGGAGATGGGAGGTTCATCATTCCCAGCTTGGCCAGAGCCTCATTTTTGGGGTCATTCTTCTTTCCAAAAGGCTTGGACACTCTCCTGCAAGGAAATGGGGAGCACAGTTACAGGGGGATTGTGGCCACAGTGCAGCCATGTGGCAGTGCTGGGCTGTAGCCCACCCTGTCACCTGGGAGGCTGGATAGGCTGAGGCTCAGGGGCTGGCCTGCTCTGGTACATCTTGATGATGTTGCGGATCTCCCGGCTGGGCTCAGGCCGTGACTCGGGGCCTGAAGGCTTCACTACAGCTGGCTCCTTTGGCTTTGGGGTATGCTTTCTTGGCTTGGTCTCAGGAGGTGGCACACAGGGAGCAGGAGCTTTTGGGCATGACAGCTCTAAGAACAGACCAGCAAAGACACAGGGGAAATCCCTTTAGCTCATTTGAAGCTTCCTCTCATAGAATCATAGACCAGTCCCTGCCTCTCTACAA